>WBNO01005786.1:377584-493309 GCA_013400575.1 Peucedramus taeniatus | reverse complement strand
CTCCCCCCCCTCCTCCGCCCCGTCGTTTATTTATTTATTTATCTTATCTATTTATTTATTTATCTCTCTCCCCTCCTTTAACGCGGCCCCGGCAGGGCCCGCTCCCCGCCGCCGGTGCCGTCCCCTCCCCGCCGCCCCTCGGCCCGGCCTCCGCCTGTGACCGGCCGGGATAAATCGGGCAGCGCTGCCATCCCGTACAAACAGGGCTGTCACCCGGCTCCCGGCTCCGCCGTCCCTCCCGCTCCTCGTGTTTACTTCCCCGTGCTCGGGGATCACGCATCTGCAGCTCCGCATGGCAAGATGGATGTGGCGTGCGTGGCTCGGGCTTGATGTCGCTGTTTTAGCCCGGTTTGGGGTCCTCCCGGAGGATTTAAAGAGGAACTAGCGAAGGGAAAACATAAACAAGCTGAACGGTGAACGCTTGCAGCTGCAGGGCTCCAAGGCGACGGCAAGCTACACCCTGGAAGCTCCCTGGCTCTGGAACTGATAGCCAAGTCCAAGGACAAAGAGGGACAGGAATTGTCAGCAGTAAATGGTTTGCAGGGAGGACAGGTGTTTGTAATTGTTGCCCTATTGTGCGTTCACGTGATGCGGTGCAGGTAAAGCAGCTCACCTGTTTGATATTTAAAGCCCTGATAAAATTCATAAGCTCAAGCCAATCTATGGCTGCCCTTTTTATTCCTGCTTGCATGTGAGTGGCGTGTCAGGAGTGATAAGGGAGAACTGGGAGGAACCACTGGGTGTTAACTGAAAAAGAAACAAATTGACGTGAAATAGGGGTTTTGTTAAATATTTTCTAATTTTTTTTTCTGGTGGAGCTTCTGAGGGATGCCATGTCAGATAGGAAATGAAGCAACGTAGTGTCAAGCAGGAGAAACAAACGTATGATTCAAAGTCACTTGTTACAGATTTTAAACATAACAGCCCTGAAGGATTTTCACTGCTAGTGAAAGTATAGGAAGTCTTTGAAAGCTTTAGTGCACGTATTTTTAGAAGAGCTGGAGTTATAAATGCAGCCTGGTAGAGGTGTGAAGTTAAATATATCAGGAAGTGTTTGAAATAAGCTGTTTGGTGGAAAATACAGTCATTTGGTCACGATGTATATGCCAAAGTTCCTAAATAAGAAAAAAACAAATGTTTTGAATTTTAAGGTTAGATTTAAACTCTTACATTGCTTCAAAATCAAGACAGTTGATCTGGATGCTTCATAAGATTGATTTCTTCTTAATAAGAAATTATTTCTGCGCAGTGAATATAATACTTTTCTTTGTTTTTCTTTTTTGATGTTTTTCTTCTCTATATGAGACTGTTTTTCTGTAGGAGACCAGAAAGGTTGTTTTAGGCACTCTGTTATAAATTGATGTTTTGCTAAATAACTATGTTGTTTACTTAAACCAGTGAATCACTGTATGTATAAAACAGGCCAGTTATCAAAACATTATTTGTTAGGCCATTCTTACTTCCACAAAACCTTGCTGGTACTTGTGGCATTTCTGTGGACACAAACAGAAATAATGGATAAATGTAAATGTTAAAAAAAGAAAGCCAAATATATTTATCTCTAATTAGATCCACCTTCTCTAACGTTGTTTCCTGGTTCTTAAATGGTGAGAAAGTTTTGTATTAGGTGATATTTGTACAGATTTTCCTCCTGGGAATTCTTTATGAGTAATCAGTACTGGTTACCTGTACTTGTGGTAATCATTCAGAATGCTGTGACTGTATTTTTGAGTCACCAGTTTGAATTTCAGTTGTTCAGAATATCTGGGAAAAAATGCTGCTTCTGTCAGCTTCAGAAAACAAGGCTGACTTTTAGGCAGTTTCATTTATTGCAATTCCATTTTGGTAGTAACCAAAGGTTGTGAAGGTGAGGGGAATTGTGGTTAAAGGCTCACAATATAAATAACTGTAGCTAAAATGTAACTTCTGTTCAAGAGATGAAAGTGCCAGAGCGGCCTGGTGCCGATGGCCTTTTCCACCCTTGAACAGGAGACAGTCCTGCTCTTTTATTTTCCTCTTTTTCCCTGGCACAGGCAGCTGACACTGCTGTGGTGACGTGGCCGTGGGGATGGGCACTCTGAAGTTGTCCTGTGTCCACCACTGCAGGTCACAGGAGTCTCATCAGCCTCCCTGAGATCTGTGTCTGCCTGTGCAGCCTGGCAGTGGAAAGCAAGGGATGCTATTTTAGACATCTTTTTTTATGAATTTTGCCAGTTGTGGTCATTTTATTTATAGTAGCCAGAGGCACAAAGTGGTGTTGCTGTGGAAAAGGTATGAGATGAGAAGTGAGGAGAGCTATTCCTGACCCCACAGACCTCCTTCCGAGGATGGATTCTTTGTGAGGAGATGAAATCCTTGGGCAGGTCATTAGAGGTGAAGTCAGAAGTGCTTTGTTCCAAACTGAGCATAAAATTGTCAGTTATTTTATCAAACTGAATTTGTGGTGGCATGAACTGGTACTGTGGCTCTTGAGCTTGTTGCTTTTTTTCTTGGACCTAAGCTCCAACAGCAATTTTCTGCTTAGGGCAGTGCTGCAAGTCAGCCAGTGTCCTGTTTTGGTGGATTTTCCAATGTTTGTCTCTCATTTCCCACTCCTCTCCTGCCACTGTGTCCATCAGGCTGTCTGGGGGCTCTGGCCTTGCCAAGGAGATGCTGTTCTAAAGTCTGCCTTATCTTTTAGTTCTCCTGCTGCCAGTCTTGACACCCAATTCCTCAAAGGGCTGTCTTTGGGCCAATAGCACTTTATTAAAAAAAAGAGCTTTTTATCACTGTTGTATTAGCTCCTGTATTAGCACAGCAGCTCCTGTGTTGTATATGGAATATTTTAATAAGAATTCTAGGAAAGAGATCCCTGTGTGCTATTGGTGGCCAGTTTATTTCAGATCCCTATGGACTGTATTTTCCAGTGTGTCCTGCTTCAGTAACTTTGAGAGGATAATTGTAGACTGGGCATAAATTTATGTAGGTACTTGTGAATTATGAAACTGTAGAATCTGTAGCCAAAGTTTCTGTGAATGCTGCTTAGAGCAGGTGTAATTCAGGCCATTTCCATCTAAATTATCTATGCTAAATATTGAGTCAGGGAACCACTTAAAAGAAATGTTGGTGAATAATCATGGATCTGTCAAATCTGGGCCAGAGAGGAAGGCAGAATTTTCCTTCTGCTCAAAGCAAGGTAAAATTTTTGTTGCGCGAGTGTGGGGTAGAAGAAAGGGAACTGCCACAATATCAGCACGGTCAGTGAGTGTAGAATTTGGGGAAATGAGTGACTGCTGAAACATCCATTTAATTGTGTTTGGCCCTGTGCTCAGTGATCTCTGAGAAAAAGAGCAAAATGAAAGCACAGAAGCAGTGCTGTTGTTGGAAAATGTACATGCAGTTAAAATGCCAGCTAACAGCGAGGCAAAGCTTGCAGGTGTATCAATGCCACAGGTTTTGCCTCTGGAGAGCTTGTGGCATAGTGGTTTTTAAAGGCAGTTTTCTTCCCTGGTTGTGGATCTCTGAGATGATACCAGCTGGAGAACACCAAACCCATCAAAGTAACGAAAACCTGCTCTAACCCACAAGGAGCTTGGTGAGTGTGTAATGACTAGTAATGACTAATGTGTGATGGGCAGAGGATAAATCTTGCTAATGACCTTTTGTGTCTTGATTGAATTTGAAAAATAGCTACATTTGTTTTATTTAAATCAAGGCAAATATATCTGGTGTCTGATCATTAACATCCTCAAGCGTACAGATGTCATAAATCTGACAAGAGGATGATGGAAAACTTGTGCAAATATATAATCATCTAGTTGAGGCTGTCGATCTCAGCCTGGTGATAAATCCATGGACTCAGCCCTTCAAGTCCATGGAAAACTGCTTTTTATTACTTCAGATTATGAAATTAACTTTCTAAATCCCAGACATCTTTTAGGAAAAATGGTCAGGGAACCATTTTAGCAGTTTATTCTCTTCTTTCTGTAGTCCATGAAGGAGATTGTTCTGCTTTATTTTCTCATAGCTGAAAACCAGAGCTTGACCATGATAGGGAGGTGAAGGTTCTTTGGGATATGTTATTTTCTAAGGGTACAAACCTGTGCTTTTCTGAGCCTTGAGTTTCAGAGGCATGTGGTGAAAATGCCTAGAAGTCTCTCAGCCTTTTTTTTTTTAGCTATCAGAATGAATAGAATCCACTGTGGAGACAGTCTAGATTCTACAGCAAGGCTTGTTATGTCAGCCAGTATTTGATGGCTTCAGGGCTCTGTCATATGATGAAAGCAGGTATGAATGCAGAGCTTCACACTTCCTGTTTATAAAGCTGCAGAGCTGCAAGTGGCCGCTCAAATTCACAGAGCAGTAATTATTTCACAACTCTGGCATTCAGTTGTGGTGCTTGTTTTGGGAGGGCACCTCAGCAGTCTCTGCTGAACATGTATTTCAAAGGCAGGAGTGACTTGGAATTCTACTGAAATTTCTATGAACTGATGAGAAGATGCTCCTTAGAATCATGAACTGTTTTGGGTTGGAAGGGACCTCAAAGATCATCTTGTTCCACCCCTCTGCCATGGACACCTTTCATGAGACCGGGTTGCACCAACCTGTGCTTGGACACTTCTCTGAGCAACCTGTGCCAGGGCCTCACCACCCTCAAGGGGAGGAATTTCTTTCTAATATCCAGTATAATCCACTCTCTGTCAGTGTGAAGCTATTCCCCTTGTCCTGGCACTCCAGACCCTTGTACAAGGTCTCTCCCTGTTTTTCTTGTCAACTCCTTCAGGTACTGGAGGGCTGCAATTAGGTCACCCCAAAGCTTCTCTTCTCCAGGCTGAACAATCCCAATTCCCTCAGCCTTTTCTCCCAGCAGAGCTGCTTCATCCCTCTCATCATCCTGGTGCCTCCTCTGGACTGGCTCCAGCAGCTCCAGGTCCTTTTGGATTGCCCCTCAGGGCTGGGGGCAGCTCTGCAGGTGGGATCCCACCTGAGAGGGCAGAGAGCAGAACCCCCCATTCCCTGCTGCCCACGCTGTGGGGTCAGCCCAGGACACAGGGCATGTCCAGCCTCTCACCCACCAGCACTCCCAAATCCTTCTCCCTACAGCTGCACTCAATCTCTTGGAAGAGAGCTGGATTTTAATCTATAATCCTTCAGCTGCTAAATTGCAGCCACCACTTTCTCGTTTACCTCAGGTTCCAAGTTTAGGGAAGTGGACTCGGGATTTCAGCCTCTTGCTTAGAACTCCCCAAGTTATTTCCTATTGGAAATGAGGAACATTGGTGGAGTGAATTTAAGTCAGCTAACGGTAAATTTCCTTTCCTCACATGCCTTTTGTGGTCTTTAGAGGCTCTTTATGAAATACCAGTAGAAAACTTACAAATTAGGGGTAAATATTGCCTCCTGCTTAGGCTGCTGCAAGTGCTGTGGTTCTGTGGGAGCTGATTGCATCCTTTTAGTAGGTTTTTAGTAATTCTTAGATGGTTCCCAAGCACGGCAGAAACTTGGTGATTGCACAAGTGTTGAATGTACAGAGAGTGATGCAAATCTGAGAAAAGAGAATTTAAGAACATAGGTGTTTCATAAATAAGAAAAAGTTGATCATCATGGAGGATAAAACCCTCAAAAAGTTGAATTATGACTCAGTAAGTGTTGGGAATCCTCTGGTTTCTCACTTCTCCAGTGAATCATGTCTCTAAACAGGAGCAGGCTCACCATATTAGCTGCAGTTTTGTCCTGTCAGCGTGTTACTGGAGATCCCAATCAAAGCAGTCAGGAAAGCTGCCAGGGGAGTTTAAATAGATATCATTCCAGCCATGGGGCTGGAGGTCACAGGATAAGCTGAACAAATCCTCATTTTGAGTGTTAAATATCTTGATATAAGTGAAAAGACCACTATCAGGCTATTCTATATGTAATACATTTTCTTATCATGATGTAGAGGGAGACTGAGTCCTCAAAACATTTATTTGGATTATAGATTATATGCCTATGTATCTCACAGGTCGTAAACCTGAGCTTTATTTCTTGGATTTTAATCAATGAAATCAGTTGTTTTATGGTTTCTCATCAGTTTCTAGTTTTTCCTCCTGTAACACCAGGCTTTTTTTGAAATACACATGCCCAGAGAAAGTTGTTGAACTTTCATCCTTAGAGATTTCCAAGCTCTGCCTGGACAAAACCCTCCGGAAGCTGGTTTGAGTTCAGCCTTGACCCAGTTTCAAGCACAAGGGTGAACCAAGTGACCTCCTGAGATACTTTCCAACCTGATAGATTCTATAAAATATTTCTGTTCAGCTTGAATTTTGTAAAGTCATGTTTTGATGAAGTCCTAAATCTACCTGACAGTGTCCTACAGAAGGAAAAGAAAAAAAAAAAAGGACAAAAATAGAAACTAGGAAGTTGTTCAGGGTGAGATGAAGCATCTCTAATGAAATGTGAAAGAAAAAAAATAAAGAGGGGACTACTTTGAATCGTGTTTACTTGACTTGTAACAGTTTCAGGCTTTCTGGCTGCTGGCACTGTGGCAGGAATGAGTAAAACAACCCTCACCCCTTTGCTCTGCTCAAGGGAGCTCAGCCCACTGTCTCCTTTCATAAAGTAAGTAAGGCATTCAGTTCTTTAGTACTCAAGAAAATGAAATCAGATTCAAAAAATGGGCCTCAGAAGGGATGACAAGCCTGTGAGAATGAAAAAGAACATAGCATGAACAAGTAATGTGATGAGGTGAGGCATGAAGTGTCTACTGAATTCTGTAAATTAGGATTATTGTACAACTCCTGCTTTGAGGTAGGACTGGTTAGGATCTTTCTGTATTCAAAAACCCAGATGTTGCTAATATCTGTCATTCAAAAAGTGTCACTATCTCCTGAAAATTGAGTGTGTTGTGTAAAATTGAGTAGGTTGTGAAGTCATACATTGCTATAAATCATTTGCTAAATGGGAGATCTAATGAATCCAGAGCTCTTATGACATCTCCATGACTTAGTTATTAATTATTATTAAAATAATCGTTCTCTGTTCTGGTCCAAGAAGAAGTTCTAAATACTGTGAGCATACAGAAAGCTGCTGGAGGAAGGGTGGGAGAGTTGTTTCTGTCCACTGACTTTGGTTATTTCCAAGCCTGATGTAAACCAGAACTGCCCAGCTGGGGTTTTTAGGGCCTCCTACAGGCCTCCTTCAGGGCTCCTCTTTGCCTGATGGTTTCCTAGTTTGAGTTTCTGTATAGAAAAGAAAGTTCTGTGGGTTAATTCTAATTAAGACTTTCAATTCTTAGTCATTTAAAAACAAGTTATTTCTTAATTTGTTCCATTCCTTGGAGCAGGTGCTTTTTCTATAAGTTGTACTTAGTCTGAATTATTGTGAATGTCCATGTGATATTTGCAGTATTGAAGAACTACAAAAAGCATCTTTAACATTTAATTTTCATATGAAAAGGTCATTTACATAATGAGACAATGAAGCCTTTGGGCAAAGATGAATGTAGAAGAAAAATCCATTAAGGTAGATTCTGCCTAAGAGTTTGAAAGGGCCTAATTCACCAAACTTTGAATGCTGGATTATTGCTAGCACTTACTGGAATAAAATTCCCTGCTTGCCTAAAAAGAGTGGCAAAATCCTAATGCACATTTTCCTTTGTGATTTCTTCAGGGACACCTTACCTTTGTTAGTGATTACTCCATATGTCATAGACTGTGTAGCTTTAATGTTTGCAGCTGAGCTGTCTAATAGTAGTTTTCATTTCTTTTTTTATATATAATGAATTTGACCACCTCTGAGAAATGGGGGTTTTTATGGGGTTGTATTTACAGCTGAGCAGGGCTGACATGGTCCCTGCAGGTGGGGCTTATTTGGAAAGTGCATCGCTTTGAAATGCTGCTTTATTAAACTGATGTAAAATCTCTTCTGCATTTCTGGTTTTAATGGCTGTAAACTGAGTTCAGATCTTGGTTTGACACTAAATGTGTCTGCATGTGGGTTTTGTAGTAGTTCACCAAATCTGCTTAAAAACTGATGTGAGTTATAATCAATCGGAATTTTTCCATGTAGCCTATTGATTAGTTCATTAGAATTAGAGGAAATTCCTTAATTATTTTAGTGTATTACTGGCATGTGCCTAAGTCCTAGACATGTGAGACTCTTGGCTTAATAATCTAAAAGTTTAACAAAACCATTTTTTTATAAACATATGGTAACATTTGCAACAGGGCCTTTATTTGGTGTTGAATAAAAGGAGCTGTCTGAGAAAGGTTTGGACAAGGGCTAATTGGGCAGTTTGTAGTGTCCAGGGTTTATTTCCCACTGTATAAATGTTATTTAATGTGGGACTGGAGCAAGCACTGAAATAGTTGCTCACTGAATCACTGCCTCCCCTGTGGTGCTCAGCTGTCACAGGTAGGGTGACCTGGCAGATGCAGTGACATGCCCTGATCTCCAGGGTGCTTAAATCCTCCTTTAACCTCTCACAGCCCAGGACAAGCCTCTCCCATCCCATGGAAATGTGGTTTTGAGTGACCTGTGCTTCCCATGGGGTGTGTTTGGGGCAAAACAAGGTATTAATGGTGGTGTAAATGAACTGCAGATGTTCCTGTGCCCACCACAGAGCAGTTCTCTGCAAACCAGAGTTCCTGGGACAGGGATGCTCCTGAAAAACCAGCAGGGCCAGCCCTCCCTCGTGGTGGGCAGCACTGGGCAGACTGAGATGGGCAGAAAGAACGTCTGGCTTTGTCAGACACTGCAGTTCTGACTTGTGGAGTGGTTTTAAATAGTCACTGAGACAGTCTGTACCTTAAAAAGAGCTCTGACTTCCTCCTGGTCAGGCTCTGCAGCCACAGGGCTGGGCAGTGGGAGCTGCTCTGAGACAGGCACTGCTTCCAGCAGCAGCTACAAAGGCAAAAGGAATCTCTAACATTTATTTTGATTTTTTTTTTTAATGTCCAAATCCTTTGAAGCTGTTTCACTTAGTTTAGAGTCTGAATTGGGTCCACAAGCTATGAGAGGCAATGTCACTGGGCCAAAAAAAGAGAGAATTACATTCTGTGTAAAAATGTAGGCTTCATCCTTTGAAAATAAAACCTACTACAAGCCCTTTGGAATTCTTCCTCAAAACCAGTGATTTTATTCACATTGTATCTTTCTTTTTGTTAGCTGGTCTTTCAGTTGTCATCCACTCACAGTTTAATTTCATGTTAAGTGTTTAATATAGAATGGATGCTTGTGTTTCTTTTGTGTTTTGAATGGATGTTCCTTATCTCAAATCTGGTGACAATGGCAGTGCTCAGGGTTTGTGACAGATTCCTGAGCTGAAATATTTTAACAGGAATTTCTATCTGATTTAAGCTTGCCCTCTTCCAGTTGGAACCCATTGCTACCACTACAGTTCCTGATGAAGAGTCCTTCTCCAGCTTCCTTGTCAGCTCCCTTCAGAGGCTGGAATTGTTTCAAACCATTAATTTTACTCCATTAGTTTGCAAAATTTGTTCTTTTAAAATTCTGAGACCTTGAATGAATTAAAAAAGTGGAAGAAACACAGAGCCCTAAACAGAACAGGAAGTACCAGATTGAATAAGTCTGTGGATGTGGGGGAAAAAGAACTGAAAGTATTGGGATAGTAATTATGAGAACTTGAGTTTTGCAGATTGAATTTGTTCTAAAAATGAACTTGAATGTGGCATCATGAATGTATTTTGGGCTGAAGAAGCACTTCTTTTCAATCCCTGTTTCTAGCTGTTAGGTGTTATCCAGAAGCAAAATCTTACTCTGGAAATTTCCTAGTCTTGTCAAGATTTCTAGCACGTTTTCCCTCGTGATGTGATACAGTTAAATCCTGGATTTCAGTTTAAAAATTGAAAATGTGGATTTGCACTTTGTACAGCTGAAACAGGAGTGCTTTAGGAGGAATGAGCAGCAGTTGGTGCAGTCAGGGCAGCCTGGTCTGTTGTGCCAGGATCTTAGGGAGGGTTCTTACCAGTGGAACAGTAATGTCAGAGCTTCTTGGTCCCCGTTTTCCAATGCTGCAGCTAACAACATGATTTGTCTTTGCCTAAAGAATTGTAATTGATCTTTTTGCCATTAAGCAATTCCCCACTTTTTTTGTTGCCTGCAATTCAGCGTTGTCTTCTGATCACCTTGGTTAAAGAATTGTGCTGTAAATGTGCTGTGAGAACTAATGTTATTTTTTAAATAATGAGTAGATTGCAATGTTGATAGGGCAGAGCAGGAAGAAACCACAACATTCACTAATTCCAGTGCAGAACACAGGATAAATATCTGCAGAGGCCACAGTGCTACAGGAATAGAGGTTAAAAAGCAGAATAGAAAATATTTGATAAATATAGAATCATAAAATGTTCATAATTTATTATGTAAATGTACTGCTGCTATTAGAGACTGTAATGTCCTTGAGGATATCTTGTGAGTCTCTCCAGGGATTGGGGAGAGATTCCAGCTGCTGCCTCTGTTCAGGGCACTGGGGCTCTTTGGTGTGAAGTCATTCTGACACCTTTTCTGTTTCTGTGGAACAATGGGCAGGGTGTTCATGGCAATCTCTGGAATTGGAGTCATCCCACCCATCCCAGCTGCTCAGTGGCCCTGCAGTGACTGGGGGCTGCTTTCCATGCAGCTGTTCCAGGGTGCATCTAAATGTGCTGCTTCATCCTTCCCCATGGAGGGCCTGAGGAATAATGTACAGCTAATGCTGAGTGGCTGCAGTGAGGGATTCTCTAATGTGAAACTAGCATGGCATCTTTCAGGATAATCCTAAATATGAATCATGGGATGTTAATTGAGGATTCTCTTAACAGGAGATGGAGTTTGGAAATAGTAATGCTAATTGTTTGCTATTGTCTGTTAAAAAATAAAGCTCTGATTCAGTTCTTGGTGTTCTACCAACCTTGTAATGGGGTCCCAGAACTAAGCACATGGTGGTTTTTATTTTATTTCTTCACTCCCTAGTCCAGTGTCTGTGTTTGTGATTGTGCTGGTACTTTTCAGCCTCTCACAGGTTGTATATCAGGCTTGTCATTATGTGTTTGTAACAGTGCAACAGGAGACAGAAATTTGGGACCTGACACTAAAATATTCCCTTTACAGCTGAGTTTGAGATGATATTTTAGACAGATGTGTCCCCAAGAGTTGGGAATAGGAAGGCTGGAAGCAGAGAGCCTTTTCTTGGCCGTGTGAATACACACGTGTGGAGTGTTTGTGCCAGGACACTTGACTTGCAAGTGAGTCATATTTTTCCTCTGACTTCAGAAATTAAGATGTAGCAATGTATAAATATTATCTGAATATTTTATTATTCGTGTCATAGTATGTAAGTACTGTGCTTTACTGGAGTTGGCTCTTTTAGCTGCCAGAGGCCAACACTGGAGTGAATATTTGATCAAAACTATGCCAGCAACCCCAGATTAGAACTCCTTTCTTGCCTCTCATCCTCACTGAAGGTGATGGGAAGCTCTGTCTTCCTATGTAGAAGTTGTAGCTTCTGTTTAACTTTCAGGCTTAGACTGTAATTTTTTATTTAAAGAACAATTCATATTACAGCTGTGTTTAGTATCTTTGGCACTGTTGGGAGGCAGGATATGAAATATTTGTTATATTTCAATTTATTTTGTAGCACGGTCCTTATGTGGTGTTTGCATTTACATAGTTGGCACTTGCCTTTCATTTTAACAGGGTGTTTATTTCTTGGAAATGAGTTCTATATTGTAATTTTGTGAATCTCAACAAGCATAAATGTCTCAATCATTTTCATGGTGGTAATAAAGCAGAAGCAGCTTTTTTGAATTGTGACAGAAGCTGCTCTGCTCACCTATAACAACACAAACTTTCAGTGTGTTTGCCAGGAAAACTGATGAAGGCACAGCTCAGAAAAGCAGAGTTTAGTTTCTGATCTAAGCAGGACTTAACATTAATTCTAAATGCTGGAAAGATTGGCAGCTAAAACATTCACCTGGGAAATCATGGACAAACCACAACAATGAGGTGCATCAGAGGAGAACAGCAGTGGAAAGGGAAGGCAAATATTGGGAACTCAGGTGAAGATGGGCATCCCAGACTCCTGATTATTTTTTTAGTCCATGTTATCTTTTGGAGGGTAGTTCAGGGGTCTCAGTGCTGCTGCTCAAGATGATGTGTACTCTGTTTAAAACCCTTTAAAAACCATTTAAACCTTGTCCCCCTTTTTCTTCTTTTCCCAGCCAGTAGAGGACAGGGGCCTGTGGGTGGGAAAGGTGACAAACTGGGATCATCCAGGTCTAGGAATTGCTCCTGGAGAATGAATTCACCAATTTATTACTTGATAACAGGAATCACTTTTTGTCCCTAATATATAATATTGCACTTTATTGTGCTTAAATTTGCAGTTGTAAAAATGATAAAATTGATGTTGCTGATCTGCAAAGTTTTGTGAACTTTCAAGTTCTTTCGGGTTTATCCCATGGCTCATATGGATGGACCAGGGAGCTCCTTTAATTCCTGAGGATCTAAAATGTGGCAAATAAGACTTCCATGCTCAGATAGTGGGAGGATTATTTCACTGTTGTTGTTGTTGTTGTTGTTACTATTATTATTATTATTATTATTATTATTATTATTATTATTATTATTATTATTATTTCTTCACTGGCTGTTATGTACCAGTTGCCCTCCACACTGGACTTACTGGGAGAGTTAATCCAAACAGCAACGTGTCCTGATGGAGATAGAGAGGGATAAAACAGGCTGGGAATGCTGGCATTCTTTTGGGAATGGGGACTGAAAGAGGAGTAAGCTCTTTGAAGATTAAAAGCATCACATAAATGCTAAGTATTCATGTTACAGAAAATTGGCAAATCCTATTGTAATGACTAAATCTCCTTGCACTCCCTGCACAGGAGATGTTAAACCTTTGATATGCATTAGGGGAAGGTCTGATAGAACCAGGGGAAGCTTTATCCACAGGATGAGCACTGCTACCAAAAACAAAAAATAGGTGGGAGGAAAAAAATACAGCTGGATTGAATAATTCAATTTTTTTAAAAATACCCAACCCGTGGTGTTGTCATCCTTAAATTCCTGTTACTGGTAAATGCAGTGTGGTGCCCTGTGTAAACTGATTGATGCCATTTCTGATATTCCACTTAAGAAAGATTCCTTAGGAGTGGATTCATTTTTCCATTAGGGAAGGCAGGAATTTTTAGTCAGTGTTTTCTCCCAGAATATTCCCAAATGGATTCCTTTTTAGCAAGGCTGTGTGGGTGTGGAGGTTGACTTTTTAGTCAGAGCTGGTTCATTTATCTCAATTGTATTTTGCAGTTGGTTCCTCCAATTTGGGGTTGTTCCCAAACACACTTTACTTTCACTTGCACATTTTACCTCTTTGAAGCTTTTTAGTAATTGCTTTGGTTCTTGACAACTTCATAACCACAGCCATTAAGTCACAATAAAGACTAATGAAAAAAGTAATAAAATTTCCATGTATAACTAGGATGAAGATTCCTAAGGGAAATATTGAGTGAGTGATTACAGGCAAGATTATTGTCTGGTTAGAGAATTATATGCCCTGTGAGTTTGATATTGAACCTCTAAAATTGTCACTTAAAAATCAAAATATTAGAATTATGAAAAAACCTGAGCCGGATGGAAGTGAGGAAGAACTTGAGACAGGTGAATTTTGCTTTCTTTCTGAAGGATGAGCAAGTTGTCAGTTTTATTAGAATTCAGGTTTGGTTATTTTTAGTAAAGAATAAGTGCAGTGTTATGCTGATGGTTGCAAATGATTGCTTGCTTTGTGTACTTGTGAAGTGCAGGGCTGGTGGGATTTTGTTTTTTAAGGCACTGACTTATCAAGCTGCTTTTCACCCAGTAGTGACATTGGAAATTCAGATTTTGGGGTGTGTTTGGAGAGTACTGGGAGCATTTTGATGCTTCCATTTCTGGGGGAAATCACCAGTGCTTCAGTCAGATAAGCTGGAAAGGTTCTTGACCCTTCACCTTGACTGACCTTTTTATCCTGTGTTTTCTCTTCCTGCTTATGCAATATTTTGTTTCCTGTTTTGACTTTCAGCATTGTCAATACATTGTGGATTTCTCCCTTGGTTGGGCTGATTTGGGTTTTGTGCTGGGAACCTGTGAACCAGAATAAATCCTTTATTATCACGTAGTCAAATGAAGTATTTCAGGCTTTTGGGACAAATATCAGCTTTTTGCTGTGGTTGCTGCTGCTCCTCCTAATGCCAGTGGTGGTTTGCAGGGAGCTTTTGTGATTCTGGAGGTGTTTCTGTGTCCAATTAGTTCTAGCTGATGTTAATTGGTCAGTTTATAGTAGCCAGGACAGATTAATTCCACCTTCCCCTCAGTTAAACACTTGGAGTTCTGCCCTTTTCACTGATTAAATCAGCTTTTTAGTAGTAGCTTGTAGTGCTTTTACACAATATCGTAGCTCATTTATCACACATCTGTCTGATGCAGGCTGGAATTTATATCCATTTCAGAGCTGAGACAAGACATGGAGAGGTTAAGTGTCTCTTGCCTGCATGTCTCAGGCAGTACTAAGAGTTCAAATGCTTTTATTTGTCACCTTTGCTCCATCAGACAAGTGGCTGCTTTGGAAAGCTGTGGTTTGGGTCTCAGCCTCTATTTCTCAGTGTACTTTAATTTGGAGGGATGGGGGGAAAAATATTGTAAGGGAAGGTGTTTTTGTGGCTGGCCTGACTTTGCAGATAAATATTAAATAGGAATTTTAAATACATTTATTGTGTTTGCTCTTGATGCATACATCACAGGTAAGGTGTTTAATAATTTTTTTTTCTAAGCTGAAATGACTCCACTAGGCCTGACCAGCCACTCCTTTCAATCTTTAAGCAGAGACTGTAGTGTGTGCCAGCTCTTATATTCCTTATGTTCAATCATAAGGAAGTTACATCATCAAAAATATATATAACTAAGGAAGATTCTAAGTTCTTTCTTACAGTATTTGAATAAACACTTTATTGAGGTAATTTTTGCAAAGCTTAGCTCACATTCAGAGGCCTCTGAGGAAGTATCACAGAATATGCAGTGTAGGTACTTTGAGTAGTGAGGAATTGGCTTTGATGTAACCATTTTCTCATCTCTCTTTTTCCAAAACAGGACGTGAAAAAGCCAAAATATCAGTATTGCTCGTATTTAACCAAGCAGTTATATTTTTATGATGACTCTTACTAATTTTCACTAGCAGCCTGGTAACAGCAGAGCAGCTTTTGCTGAAGCAGGTATTTGCTGCCCAATTTTTGTTGTCAAAAATTGTCCTTTCAGTGTGATTTTGGAGGGGACAGAGGTGGTGCCATACCCCAAACCTCACAGAGCCTTCCCAGAAGGTGGGGGTTGGAGCTACAGAATGTGGAAAGAAAAAAGTCTCAAGTGAATAGAAGTAAAATGAATGGAGAATGTGGCAGCAAAACTTGCAAAGCTCCACTGGAAGGGTTGATTTCCTCCAGCTTGGTTTGAGCAGTTTTATAGGGGTGGCAAAACAGGGTTTAGGTCTAGAGCTGGACTTGCATAATCTGAGCTTCAGATACCGTTTTAGTCCAAAAGGAAAACTCCAGGATGTCTTGGTGACAAAATGTGAAAGCAGAGCAGAATGAGGTGGATTCCAGCAGAGGCCAGTTTTGGAAGGCACTACACATTTCATTACCTGGATAGATGGGAATTAAAACAAAAAATGTGGAATAGTACATCCATATAAACAGCCTGAAGTTTAAGTAACACTGGGAAACTAAAAATACCCTCAGCAGCTGGTGAGCTGAAGGTTTGTTACAATTACTTTAAGCCGGGTGACATTTTTAGCTGAGGTTGCGTGGTTTCATTTAAACTTTATTAAACAAACTGGAGCTGGAATATTCCCTGGAGAGTTGGATGCAGCACTAATCTCCTGTAAAACTGTCTGCACTTTGCTGGAAACCCTCCAGCTGAGGTGGCACAGGAGCTTTGTGTTAGCAAAGTTACCACAGGCACAGTGACAGGCTGGGGCTTGGTTTCACTGGTGGTTTTTGGAAGTGGGCAGGTAGGTTTTTAAGGATTATCACACAGTATCTAAGTATTGAAACTTGGGTTTGTTACCTTGAATCAACCCCTCACAGTCAAAAGGTCACTTGTGTGCTCTGGAGGTACAAAGAATGAAATGTGCAGTTCCAGTTGAGTCACTCTCCCTGCAATAATATTGAGGTTGTGCCACCTGTGATTGGCAGGTGGGATGTGAGGATGCTTTTTGCTGTGTTCACTACCACAAACTCCTCCTGGGAAGTTGTCAGTGTCTGCTTTCCCCTGTCAGGCTGTGAATACAACAAGGGTGCACCCCATAGTGTGGTGTCTGTCTCCTGTGTCTAATGACAGCAGCCTGTCAATGCTCTTCTCAGAGGTGTTTGTAGACAACTGGCTCCTGGAAGTGTTTGGGGAATCTGTGCCTTTGGAAAAAGTGAATATTCCTAATGAAAGGCCTTCAGTCAGTGTAGGAGACAGGCTGGTGTCTAAAGGCAGGATGAAAAACCCCTCTGTGTTCTGTGATGCTTCCTGTGTGTTGGGCCTGTGGAATTGAGAGAAAAAAGCAGCTTCTGGGAATGTGAGCCTTCTAATTTTTAATATTATTATAGTTATTATAGTAATAGATGTATTGCTTCTAGAAATGTTCCTTTAATAATTGAAGACTTAGTTTTATTTCCTCTCAACATGCCATTGTGCTCTATCTCTCTTGAATAATTGGTGCTTTGGTGTTGGGATTTTGAATTCAAATATTTTGCCTTCCAGACTCATAGTAAACATTGATAGTATCTTTGATTTATACTCTGCTCATTTCAGTTGTACTTTCATGTGCATGGATCTAAATGTATAATGAACTTATCTTTACAAAGCTTTGCAGATGATTTTAAATGGGCAGCATCAGTCATTTTAATGGCTCCTGGGGAAGGAATGGAAGTAATTACCTTTCCTGTTATTCCATGACCTTTTCTGTAGTTTCTGTATGCAAACAATAATACTGAGTGGGCTCTGGCAATAATAATTTGCTTTTGAAGTGTAACATGGACTGGCAGTATCAACTTATCACCCCTGTTAAATACACTGATAGTGCAGTTCTCTTTGAAGATCTTGGGAGTATTGCTTGACAAGTCTTGTCTCCAACCTTCTCCTCACCTTGGCTGGCACTCCAGTCACTCCCATGGATTATGGGAGATACATTTATATGGGATTTTCCTACTCTGAGCACTGCCTGGGGTGCACACTGGGCAGTCAGGGGTGCTGTAAGCATCAGCTTAGCAAATGTTTGTATAGAAACTTCTGCCAAATAACCCAAACCAGAATGGATTAAATGGTGGGGAGATCAAGGAATTAAGAAAGGGAGAAGAAACCAGAGCACAGAGTTTATTTTTGTTAAAGATATGTGTGTATGAGCAGGCATATAAAAACTGCAAAAATGAGAATAATTTCATCTCAGAACTGTTGTTGGATTTAGTCTAGGATCCAGGTTGTTTACTTTGCTTTGCCAAAATTACAAAGCCAGGAGCTTCCCCTTTCCATGATCCCTGAGCAATCCCAACACTCATTAAATGTGGGGAGTTGTCCCTGCTGCCTGAAGATTTGCTGCAGTGACTTTGTGCTTAAAGGTGATAGGAGGTGAAGCACTTCCTTCATCTTCTCCTTGTCTGGGTGTTCATCACAGCATCACCTGTAAAGGCACCAGTGACTCTGGGCAGATGTTAATGTGAAATAATGGAATTTAAACACCTTATAAGCCAGGTAACAGTATGAGACCAACATTCTTCTGCCATGTAATTAAAGCAAGCTTGTTTTAGTCAAACGAGATATGTGCTAATGATAATCACCACTGTGCTAATTGATAGCTCTGCTGCTGTGTGGATCACACTTGAAGTTGATCTCTTAGATACTTTGATTTTTTTTTCTTTATGGTTAGAAGTACCAGAATATGTAATAAAATTTGAGAGGAAACATAACCCAATTTCTGTTTTTACACAATTGTTAAGTGGAGCCAACATTTGTTTCAGCGTTGACTCGGATTAAAATTAGGGAGGAATGTTTTAATGTGATTTACTTTAAAGGATTGATTTTTGCTTTTGATGAATGAATTAACTGAAAAGTAGAAGTTTTACTGAGTGCTGGATTAAACCCTCAAGTGCTCTGTTTTATTTTGGCTGACAAAAAGCTCGACAAGCCTTTGGCCATGGCAGTGTTGTTTGTGTCTGGCTTGTGATAGCAGGGTAAGGAGAATGCCTTGCTAAAAATACAGAGACACAGCTCCTGTGTGCAGCATCATTTCCCTGGGCTTCTGCATGGTAAATTGCTTTTTCTGCAGCACTCAGGAACTTCCAGGGGTCCTGTGCCATTCCCTGCAGCCTGGCTTTGGACAGAGGGCTTGTTTTGTTCCATGAGATCCTTCCCTTCTTAAACACTTTCGTAGAAAGTTGCTTTGTGCTTGTAAAGTCTGAAGGCAGCACTGCTTTCCAGGGAGCTGCCAGGCCAGGATGAGTGGGATGTCATAACATTTTCCACCTTTGCAGTTGTGAACAAGTTTGAGCAGGTGTAGCTGGCAAGCAGATTTTGACTGTGCAAGGAGACCTTGGGTGAAGAATTACATGTAGTCCAACATTTAATTCTTATTAAATCACACCTCACTGCACTGTCTCATGAACTTGTAGTGGTGATAAAGTATTTTATTTGTTTTAATACAGAAAAGCAGACTGGTTAATAGATGAAACTTCTTGAAAGATGCTGTTGGAGCTGCTCTTAATAATATTCACCACTGTTGGTTGCAGATAATTCCCCTGGCTTACATGCAATGCAAAATTGATCATAAAGCTGCCTCATTTTCCTTTGTGTGACAAGAATGGTGCTGAATTTAGAACAAATTACAATCCACTATTGTAGTCAGAAAACTTAGGCAGTGAACTGTTGTTCACATTGATGGTAACCACAGGTCTGCTTCCCTTCTCTCTTTTCAGCAAGATTAGATTATTAGATCTCATTTTCCGCAGTCACATTTCCCACTCTTTAGGGGAAATCATGCGTTTAATTTCTTCGTGTCTTTTTATTGTAAAGGTAAACGTAAGGAGTGGAGAATTTTGAGATTTCTTAAGCTATTATCTTTCTGTAACATCTTTATTGACTAAATTTTTTTTCTTTCCTCTGTTCTCAGTTACAGACATAGAACTGAAGAGGCTTAAAGATGCTTTCAAGAGAACTTGTGGCCTCTCCTATTATATGACCCAGCAGTGCTTCATCAGGGAAGTTCTGGGTGATGGGGTCCCTCCCAAAGTTGCTGAGGTGAGCTGTGAATTGCTGTTTTCCTGGGAAGCCAGTGGGTAATGGGCAGCTGGATGCTGCTGTGCACACACAAATGTTTATGGAGTTGATTGAATTGCTTCCCATTTTTTATGCATCATCACAATGCACCTTCTCTGCCTGGAAAGGGTTTTCCAGGCTTGGATTGTGAGTGGTCAGGGATGTGCTGGGATGAGATGTGCTCTCAACCCTGTTAATACCTAGTAGATGACTTTGAAGTCAACCTAAATATCTAGATGTAAATTTGGGTAATTAAAAGATTGGGAATTTGTAACAAGACCATAATAACAGATTTTATTTACTCCAGAGATGCACTTGCTGTTGGTTTCTTTGAGATTCCACTGGCTGTTACTTTGTTTTCTAAAGATGAATCTTTACAAGCTCTTAAAAATAAATTTGTTCATTATAGATGTATGAATGAGCTGAAAAATAACCAGAATCAAAATTTTCAACATGGATATAAACATATATCCATGTATATACATATTTAAAAACAGTAATACCATCCTACACATATGCATGTTTACAAAGTTATTTTGTTTTATAGAGTTGCCCCCTTTTTGAGAGAGATATCAAAATATTATTGGTAGAGAGACAAAGATTAGGCAGACCTTTCAAATGACCTCTTGGTCCATGTCATTTCTAGTCACAGCCTCTATTTTTGGCATCCTCAGAGCTGTTGACCTCAGAGGCAGCGTGCAAGTCCCCAGTTTTATTTAGATAATGTGAGTGCTGAAGTGTTGCATTGCTGAAGGTTTTACACTCTGGCAGAGTTCCTTTTCCTCAGCTTAATCTTTTCTCCATTGTTTTTTTCCCTTCTGTTTTTCCTAAATTTTGGCAAAGAGGATGATACTACTTTACTTCTGTAAACAGTTGGCTTTTTATGTGGGTGTTTAAGGCTTAGCAGGAAAATTTGCAGTGAAAAAGGAGGGGTCTGATTTGCCCAGAGCTGAAAGCCTGTCTTCAGTATGAATTTTTGAGTGTTTTCTGCATGCTTTGAGAGTTTGTAACCTCTAAGATTAAACAGAAAATGTGTCTTTCACAATGTATGATTGGTTTGAAATAGTATAAAATATTAAGAATTCTATGTTCTGTGTTAACTTGTACCTTTATGTCCCTTTCAGGTCATTATTAAGGATTAAATTACTGATTTGGTCACAAATAGAGATTCTGGGATTTCAAATGTCTGCTGACTGGTTTTTATTTTATTTTTTTAGAAATCTGTCCTTAAAGACACAATTTTGGTGATGATTATCTCTTAACACTCATGATGGTTATAGAGCAGTTCTTGGTTTCCAGGTGGTGAAATAAAATTAATGGAAGACTCCTAATTGTTTTTTGATGTCTTCTCATCAGAACTCATCTCAAAATTCGAGTACAAATTATGATGTACTTGTAGCATTCATACTCAGGCAGTGCAGTATCAAATCTGTGAGCTTGAAAAGGGTAAATTGGGCCAAAATTGGGATTTGAGTCAAGGGATGCTTTGTAATTCCTGGCT
The DNA here is from genome assembly GCA_013400575.1 of Peucedramus taeniatus. Lineage (NCBI taxonomy): Eukaryota > Metazoa > Chordata > Aves > Passeriformes > Fringillidae > Peucedramus > Peucedramus taeniatus. The sequence continues at coordinate 472,521 of WBNO01005786.1, read as the reverse complement.
TCAGGATGGGGAGAGGCAGGCAAAGTCATTAGGCAGCTGAAACCCTGAGTTTTCAGCCTTGCAGTCACTAAAACAGATCATTTGGAGCCTTGGGGCTGGGCTGTGTGCTCTGCATGCTGTGAACAATGGTTTTTCATATCTGAGGAGTGAGAGGCCTTCAGGAATTTGTTAAATTCAAAATACAGGAGTTTTAAACTGGACATGAAACAGAGAACTGAAACCAGTGGAACTTTGGTCCAACAATTTGGATGATTGTCCTGCACGCAAAACATTTTTTAAATGTTCAGGACTGTAATGTTCTGGGAGGATCTCTTGGGAGAATGGAGTTGAAGATATTAATAAAAGGAAATTTAGAGATGTGTCTGTGTTGTTAAACTGCAGGAAAGCTGCTCAGGTGATGGGAAGCACGAGCACAGCTTTGGTTTTTAAATAGTGTTGTACTCTTCAGTTGCCCATGAAACAGAACATGTCAGGCTTAAATTTTATTTTAAAAAATGCTATGTGCCTTATAATGATAGTAAATTTTACATTCTGAGATGCAGATTGCTGTGATTCTGCCTGGGTGGGGCTGTTTTAAGTAAAGCTGCAACAGCATTAAGTAATTTTGGAAGACACAAAATTGCATCACATTTTGATGGTGCATGTTATTAGAAGTTTTCCAAATGCCACACCAGTGTGAAAAAATGTGGAGAAATGATGTGTTACATGACTATTGAGTGTTCATAAACTCTTCCCAAGGAATTATTCAGCAGCTAAACTCCAAGCAATGCCAGCTGCCCGTGGTTGTAATTCCATATATTAAATACTGATAGATTGGACATTATCCATAGAATTCCTTTTCTCTGTTTATCTCAAGAGCAATCCTTGTGTTGTGTTGGAACAATGTATAAATGTAATATTTGGTGCTCATCTAGTATCACAGCTGAGATGTACAAAGTTCAGCAGAAGTGAGGGGACATTTTAGCTGCATATTAAAAAAAATAATGATTCCAGTGTAATATGAAGGTAAATTGCTCACATGGACAGTGTAGCCTTGAAGGCATTTGGTGAAGACAGAAGGATTAGACATAAAAAGTGTGGAATTCAAATCTCTGCCTTGAAGCCTCTACAATTGTTGTGTCAAAATAAAGCCCAAATTCAGTTTTAATAATTCAGCCCTTCAAGCATTTATAAATGGATTAAAGTTTAGTAACAGAAGAGGCTGATCTGAGCCCCTGTGGAAATTCAAATATTTGGGTAATGCTGTGTTTCAGGGTGGGATGGAAGTGAGGGTCAGGGTGTTTTGTGGAGAATGAGATCCTGCTGTGCATGGATTGACATTGCCAGGCCTGCAGACAGATTTTGGTAGTCCAGAGAGAGGGATGGATGGGTGGGTGGATGGATGGACAGACAGACAGACAAGGAGAGGATTTCTGCAGGTGACACAGCACTGCTGAGGTGTTTGCAGCCAGGCTGCAGGAGCAGCAATAAATCTGGTGTAGCCACTCTGTGTCAGGTGTTCCCTTATCACCTTCCTGCCACCACAGCCCTGTGTGGCTTGGCCAGGTCTAACCTTGCCAGGCCCAGGACTGGTTCTGTTTGGCCACTCCCAGTCGTGGCTTAATTTTGACTCGTAGTGGAAACCACCCCATGATGGTGCAGTGACTCACAGGGCTCTGGTGTTCCCCTCTCTGCTGCCAGCCTGGTCTGGGGATTCCTGCTGCATCCCCTTGATGCCTTTGAGATGATCAGAACCCAGCCTGGAGGAGATTTCAGCCCTGATAAAGAAATTTGGGGAAACACCACCATGAGCAAGTGAGAAGTGTCTTTACTGGAGGAGTTTTTATATTGCTGTTCATGACTTGTACCTGTGTTTCACTAAATAAAGGCTGTTTAGTACCAGAAGAGCTACAAAAGGGTAACACAATTAATAATTGAGGTGTGTTTAGCTGAATGTGAGGTGATTAGCCTAATAACCATGTAAAATGGAGCCTCAGTGTAAGCTGCTGTTTTTACTTCTGACATCTCTGTTTGCCCTGGTTCTGGTTAACTTCTCTATTTTTGGTTAACTTCTCTATTTTATTCTTCTAGGTTATCTACTGTTCATTTGGAGGAATATCCAAAGGGCTGCACTTCAATAACTTGATAGTTGGATTAGTTCTACTCACAAGAGGCAAAGAGGAGGAGAAAACAAAATGTAAGTGATGTAACTTAGTAACAATGAGACAGTGGATTGTGAGTGTAAAATGTGACCATTTTACAGTGAGGATGGAATTTTTGAAGCATTTTGGGCTGTATTTTTGGAAATTAGGTGCACTTTGTTTTCTATATTCATCAAAATGAGATTTGCCAAGTCATGAATGTCAGGGTTGGGATCCTACAGAAAGCCTGATGGTCTCTGTATGTGGGCAGAGGAAGGAGGATGGCATTGATATTTTTTAAAAAAAAAGAAAGCATCTGCCTACTGACTTCTGTTGTTTTGTCTTCCCTGTTAATCTGACTTGATAATACTCATTTTCCTTTTGATTACAATGGTAAAAGAAAAGGAAGATCTTGACCTAAACCTTGTGGACCTATATTGAACTTGGATCAACTTAAGTTTTTAGTCCTTTAGTTGTTGCACAGCCTTTGACATTCTCAGCCAGTTATAAACCTTACATTTGAAAAATGTCACTGCCATAGATGTTTACACATATTTCTGTTTCCTCAGATATTTTCAGCCTCTTCTCTAATGAATCTGGGAGTTATGTTGTCCGTGAAGAGATGGAGAAGATGTTGCATGTGGTTGATGGGAAAGTCCCAGAGTCACTCAAGAAATGCTTCTCTGAGGTTTGTCATGCACCTTTCCTCCTGTTGCATTTTCAAAAAGTCAAGATTACATTAAGTAGCTTCTTTTTCATACTCATGCATGTATGGGAACAAACTGACCTCGTTTAAATGGGGTAAAAGCTCATGGGTTTTTGTGTTGTGGTATTCCATGTAATTTCTATTGATGGGAACAGTGTTAGGTGTATAAATGCAGGCATTCACTCCTTGGAAAGAGATCATTTCCCAATGGTAATCATGTCATCAGGTGAATTTAAATACTAATATTGCTGCTGGGAACTTAGTCATTAGTGTGAACATTTTATTGCAATCAGGGAAGAGATCTAGAACACAGAGCTGAGAAGAAAGAAAATGTGCACCCTGGATTTAAAAATGCCTGACAGCAGTGGTTGCTTCAAAATAATAGTTTTATTATATTGCTTTTGTATCATTTTCCTGCCAGGAGCTACAACATTTAATTATGCTTTAAGTTGTTTGAGAGATGCAATTTTATGGAGCTTGCTGAAGTCCTCCTCTAAAGCAGGGCATTGGTACTTTGCTATATTCATAGATGATTCTTTGACTCCAGGGATCCTGATGAATTTTCAGGGTTTTTTTGCTTGGTTTGTTATCAGATGACTAAGACCAAAATGGAGACGTCATTGCACATTCCTCTGGCAAAAGGATTGACCAGATTGACTGGAAGCTTTAATTGTGGCTATCAGGTTACTTAATTACTTCAGATTTTATTGTTCTGTGTTGGAGATAGCTCTGGTTGTAGGCAGTGCCTGAGCCAGACTCTGATCCTGGCCCTGGTGTGCTGTTGGCTTTGGAGGCAGTGATTGCATTCCTGAGTCCTGGCTGCAATCATAAATCCTGAGTCCACTGCAGTCCAGCTTCTGGAGCTGACCCTCGGTGCCATTTCCTATTTATAATTCCCCATCAGTGTGGTGTGATGGATTGCACCCTACAAGTTAATTGCACACTGTCCAAGAAATCCAGAAATACTTTATGAAGCCTTGCAGGAAGATGAGTATCAATCTGGGCTTCAGAGCATTTTCCTGTTCAAGAAAATGCTGCATATTGATTTTTCTTTTAAAATGAAAATAGTGTAATAACCCACTCAGCAGGATTTACTGGGCTCTTAATCATCCACGGGCATTGCTGGAGAGTGAGAAAGTTTAATGTTCCTGCTGTGGGCCTTCCTGCCTGCCTTATGGAGGATGGGTTTGATTTCAAGGATGATGTTTATAGGTACTTCTGTTCATCAGAATTATTGCGTGTACTCAGCTAGAAATAGAAGCTTTAGAATGTATCTGAGTTTCCCTTTTGTTTCTGAAATACAGGGAAAAAATTCAATGAAAACTGCATTGCTCAGGTTCCATCATAATTCAGCTGTAATCATTGCTTGCTTCAAATGCTTTCTTCCTCCTGTCCAAAGTTTTTCTGTCTCTCTTTATTGTCCTTCCAGGGAGAACTGGAGTTTTAATGACCCAGCTCTTGCTGCCTTTACAAAGAGCAGTGCAAAAAGTAGAGGGAGAGGGTGGAACAGAGAGTGAGAAAATGTTCTTTTCTCTTGATCCAAACTGTTGGAGAAATGGAAGAAGAAGAAATCAAAGTGAGGGTGGGCAGGCCCTGGCACAGGGTGCCCAGAGCAGCTGTGGCTGCCCCTGGATCCCTGGAATTATCCAAGGCCAGGTTGGACAGGGCTTGGAGCCACCTGGGACAGTGGAAAGTGTCCCTGCCCGTGGCAGGGGTGGCATTGGATGAGCTTTAATGTCCCTTCCAACCCAAACCAGTCTGGGATTTGTTGGATGAAAATATAAAACTCTTTAATCTAGAAAGAGAGGCATAAAAAGAATGAGTAACTGGAACTGAAACAACCCCCTGCAATGGGAATAGGAAGCAAATGTTTCAGCAGTGCTGGTGATGAACCATTGGAGCAGCCTGGCAAAGGGAATATAGTGAATTTTCAATTTTCTGCACTTGGCAGTTGCAGATAGTCCGTGGCCAAATGCAAATTGTTGGATTCTGTAGAGATGTAATTCAGTGAAGTTTAATGGTCTGTGATATGAGGGGAGTTTAAATAATCAATGACTTGAAACCTCTTCCACTTTGCAGACCCCTGTTTATTTCCCCTGGAGATGAGAATCTCCATATAATGAGTTTGTCTACTGATAATGGGTTTGCTTTTATTTGAGGTAGTTTTGTAGGTCCTTTAGAAATTAGTCTGCTGATCCCTATGGTTTCATGGCCACAGCTTGGCAAGGATCCAAAGAAATGGTTTAAACAGCACTGGAATTCTGTGAATGTATGTTTTTATATATTCCTGAACAGGGAGCTCCAGGAGACATGGAGTGAGATCCTGGGAATGTCATGTTCACATTTATGCTCCAGTGTGGATTTTGGTCAGTAGAGGCAAAAAAGTCCACAGGTTCCTGCAGTAATTAATCACAGCATGAGTTATTCCCAAATCTGATTTTTCTGTGTTGTTTGTATACCTGCACAGATAGAACAGAATGTTTATGATTTTATAGCACCTGTTTTTTGGTGCAGCAGAGCTGGTATCTATAATAATACATTTAAATTCATCAAAATAACCTCTGCTCTTTTGAATTGCAAGTAACCATTTTTCTTTTCATCCCTTTCACCTGAGGTTCAGAGTAAATGAGTTTCCAAAGGCCACATTGAGTAGGTGGCTGAAATGCAGAGAGAACTTAAAGTTAATTTCCCTCCCATTGCTGTTTCAAAAGGAAAAGGAAAAACAGGCATGGCTCCAAGCAGAAAAATTACATTAGCACTTATTTTTCTAAGAGATTGTCCCAATTTTTTGTTCATACAGCTGGATGGTTCCTGTTTACTGGCAGTGAGAAAAACAGCTTCCATTTTCTGGTTTTCCTTGCAGGGTGAGAAGGTGAACTATGAGAAGTTCAGGGTTTGGCTGCTGCACAACAAAGATGCTTTCACCTTCTCGAGGTGGCTGCTCTCAGGAGGGGTCTACGTGACCCTCACTGATGACAGTGACACCCCAACCTTCTACCAGACCCTGGCTGGAGTCACACACTGTGAGTAAAGGTGCTTCTTGTCCTGCACATCTTTTTAAAAAAAAAGCCTGCCAGAGTTCACAGGCAGAATCATTGTTCATTGAATCTCCCTGCTCTGCCACATTTGGCTCAGTGAGAGAAATTCCTTCTTTGAGCTCATCTGTTCTCTGCTTTCTGTGCTGGGATTTAAAATGTTGTGTACAAGGACACTGGGTTGTTATTTTTAAGAGATAATAATGCTGAGGCTACAACACTTCTATAGAAGTTTGCTACCAAGCAAGCTAAAAAAAAAAAAAAGTATCTTCTGAAGTGGCTGGCTGGTAATACTGGGTTTATTTTTGGTCTTTACAGTGGGTTGTAAAACTACTGAGAGACTTGAGAAAATAATATTTGTTTCAAAAATAAGTGTTACCTCTTAATTTGCTTCTCTAGTTAAATAAATAATATTCCTGGCATGTGGTAGAATTAACTAAAGAGAAGCATCCTCAGGAATTGTCTCCAGAGAAGTGCTTCCTTATGTCTATGTTAATGTAAAAGAAGGAACAGCTGGTTTTTAAATTAAATCTGAAAACAAAAGGCTGATAAATGACACTTGATGTGCCAGTGTAATGCAAGCATCCATTCCATGCCTGGGGATCCCTGGGAGGAGGGAGTTGGTTGTGGAGGTGTCAGGGATCTGAGCAGTCTGGCTGTGTTTTATTGCTCTCATGGATTTTCCTCACTGGTGTCAGTGTGGCATTTAATCCTCTCATGGGTGAGTTTGACTAAAGCAACACACCCTTTTTATCCTCTTGGTTTTAAATGTGGGCATTCCAACTCTTTTCTGACCATCTGAAATGAAAATGCATAATGAAGTCAGGCGTTTATGAGCAGGTAATTTATTTGCATTACATGAAAGGCTGCAGGAGACATTGAGGTTACAGAAAACCACCGAATATTCTGAGGTCTCACAGACAAGGTACAGAAAGAGGAATGTGAAAAAAAAACCCCAACCCTCTGAGTGTTCTGGAGTTCAGCTCTGGGAAAGATCTTGACCTGTGTCAAACTGAGATCTGCTCTTTTTATGCTTCGAAATTGAAACTTTCAGAACAGTTTTTACTGGGCTTTTCACAGAAAGTTTATTTATGCTGAAACTGAGGTTTGGAATTTTAAAAAACAATTAAAATGTAACAGCTACTGTTTTAATAGATTTTATTTAATATTTATTGTTGTTCTCAGTTCTGGTTTTGATATCCCTGTCAGTGGTATCATTGTGTCAGAGCTGGGATTGAGCTTTACAGTGAATTCCAGAAATACATGTAGGTGATGTGGTTATTGTCCACAGAATTGGAAAGTTCTTGTGACAGTTATGTTTGGACCTCTAGATGAAATTAAATTTTACTGAATCCCCTTGTGATTTACAACAGTGTAGGAATCTCATCCAACAGATGCAAAACAAAGGAAAATGTAAGTGCTTGAGCACTTGGAAGTAATTTCAGCCTAATCAGGTCACTCCAAAGAGTAAGAAATTCAGTACAGAAATATTTTTAACACAGCTGAATGTGTAAAACCCTGAGAGCTGTTGGAGGCTTGTTCTTAGTATTTTTCCTGAGAGAATGGTTGCCTTTGAAAGGACCAGGAAGTGAGATAATGTTTGGTAAACTGTGGCAAACACCATGATACAGAGAGAGAGGGGAAGGTTTCCACTTTCTTCTGTTGTAAAATGCAAAGTAATTTGTGCAATCAGGAATTTCTCAGTCCTGCTGCATCTCCTGGCACGAGCCTCAGGCCCCCTCCCCAGCCTTACCTCACACTCTGCTTCCCATCCAACTTCTTGGGCAATGTGTCAGAGCCATAAAAAATGGCAGTGATAAAAATAGGGAAAGTTATTCCCTTTGATTTAGGAACAGCCCCCATTTCACTGCAAAGCATCAGTGACTCCATTTAAATTTGCTTAATGAGCCAGGCTATCAGGGAAACAAAGGAATACTAATTTTTCATTTGTAAATAGCATTTGTTTTGGTGTGCAGATGACTTTAATTACATTTCTCAACACATAATTAGAAATGAAATTTTAAAGTTACAGAAAGTTGCACACACTTGCTGCTTTTAATCAAATTTTGTTCCGTTTCACTTAAATCAGAAATATGAATAATTTTATTTGAAAGCTGCCAAAATAACTGGCCTTTGTTCCTAAAAAAGCATTTCAGGGATATGGATTTGTCTTACACCTGAGGAGTGACCAAGTAACATTTTCTCAGTTCTGTAGAATGATCATATGCATTTAAATTTATTTAATATATATTTTTTTTAAGCCATCACATTGAACAGCACTGTGGAGGAGCCTGTAAATCCCACATTTCTGTCACACTGACTCAGGGGACACCTCATTGATTTCTTTCATTTAGCTGGAAATGTTTTTTCTGCTGCAGCATAGGTGGTGCTGGTTGCCTTTTTTATGTGTCATTTTGGTGTGACTCAGTGTCATGCAATGGGCTTAAATACTCAGGTTTTCAGCCCTTTTCCATGGGGAAAATAATTCTGTTCATCAGGTTGCTGGTTTTGAACTGACAGAATGTTTAATTTGTACTTCTTTGTCACCCAGTTCTTGTGTCACTGAGTTCTGATTAAATAACATCCAAATTCCCCTTTGAATGGAAGAGACTCCTGTGTTGTCAGAGAAATTCACCCTGTTCTTTCTGACAGCTCTCAGCCACCGAGGTGCAGTTATGACTGCAATCAGTACAAATAATTCTATTTTAGAGTATACATTTATCACTACTGAGTACAGTAAATGAGAGGAACCCTGGGTAACCAGGCAGGGTGGCTGAAATGGAAGAGGCACTTCTGGAAACAGCACAAAATCCAAGCTGGGATTGTCAGCTCTGTGGGAAGATGAGATGGGAGGCTGAGAGCAAAGTGCAGGGAGGGGATCCCTTCCCTTGGCTGGCATTAAAAGGCTGGGTGTTAAATACATTTCTGGAGCTGGGCACCCACTCTGGGAACATGTGTGGAAGGCACTAGAAGAATCCTGGAGATTTTAGCTCTATGAAAGCTGCTTTGAGGGCTGGTTTCATTCTGTGCTGCCTTTCCCAAGTATGAACTCCTGTGCTGTGAGAGGAGCTGTGCTGACACCTCCCTGTTCCCACCTTGAGACACTGCTAATCCTCATTCTGCTGCAGGAACACCTGGGGGGCTGTGTCTGACACACACAAGGACCTCTCTTGGCTCAGGTTCTGATATTCCCTTCCCTGTTTGTTTGTTTTTAATTAGGAAGAGCCCAAAGATGAAAGTGTGACAGCAGCCCAGGCCAATAAGTAAAAGCCTCAGTGTCACTTAATCTGTATTTTGCCACTTGTTATCCTCTTAGTTCCAGGCTATTTTATGTCTTGCAAAGCAGCTCTCAGTCCCAGAATCTTCTGGGGGTTAATTTGAAAGGCACAAAGGAGAGTTTTTAGTGTTTGGTGTCAGTCTGGGCTCCTGCCTGGCCATGAAGAGCCCTCCCTGGCAGCAGGGCCTGGGGTCTGCCTGGAGCACGTCATGGTGAGCAGGGAAACAATCCTGGTAAAATGTTGGGAATATGGTATGTTTCTGCTGCTGTGAGCCAGAGAGGATTGTACCCATAGGTGGGTAAATATTGAACTTTTGTCATATACTGGAATACTTGGTGAATTCTGGTCGTATAAAGAATTGTAATAAGCAGTGGCTGAAATGAAAACATGCTTATAAATATGTTTTCTAAGGCAGAAGATTATGCATGGCTTGGTATCTGTGGAATATTTTAGAGGGGCATTTTGTGGGAATGGCATTAAAATGTAACATGGGGGTTTAGTGTTAATCACTGCCATGCATCTGCCTGTTGGTCAAAGTTCTAAATGAACTATGTTTATTAGTTCTAGATTATATTTTGATTAAATTTTTTTTTTTCTTCCTTTACAAGAAGAGGACTGTGCTTCAGTTGTACTTATTATCATCCCTCTGATTGTATTGGTCTAATTCTTAGAGAATTGAACAAAAAAAAAGTATTCATAGATCTAATGGGCAAGTGATGAGGGAGACACAAATCAGCATGTGGTAGTAAACTGCTTAAATTTCTCAGGCACATCATGTCCATGTGACCTCAAGTAATCATATCATGTATTTAATTACCAAAATGAGTAATTACTTGGCCTAGAAAGCCTGTGTGTCCTGAGGTTTTGGCCTATATCATGTATATAAAATACATCTTTTTAAGTAATCTGAAGGAAAGCCCAGTTTGCAATTTGATGTGATTTGAACAGACATTAGGGGAGAAAGTATGTATTTTGAAAAGATAAAATCTTTTATCTGTACAAAACCTCAGTGGAATATGGTGTTTTGTCATGCACATTGATATGTTTGGGTATTAAGTGTAGTATGCCTTTCCATGCTTCATTGAACTTCAGTAACAAATATGATTATGTGTATAATCATAAATTGCCAGAGGTTTTTTTAGTTTGCAGTCATAGAGGAATAGATGGTGCACTGCATATCCTGAGACTGATTTACAAGATTAAATGAAAACTTAGTCTGGAGAAATCAAATTACACAACAGCTGCAGCTGAACTTCCCTGTGCTGCAATCCAAGAAATCCTGCTCCCTTTTATTCACTGAACTGGTGCACTGGGCTGCAATTTGTTATAACTGAATGAGAAATATTCTTTTGTCACATTTTTACTCGTGGTTAACCTGATTTGTGTAAGGCTAATCAGTGCTAAGAATGTTATTTACTACGTGGTTTTACTTCCTAAAGTGCTTGGCTCTTGTGCAGAAAGTCAGTGCATTTGGGCTGGAATAAAAATGTAACACTTGTGCTAACACTTACCAGCTGTTCTTTTAAAGATGATTATTTGAAAATTCTCTATCTTTAAGTGACCATGATGTCAGTTCAATCACTGTGAACACAAACACAGACAAGATGCTTTCTGATAACCTTTCTTTTCTGAGGTGAAATAATAAAACAATGGAGTTACCAGTGTAGAAACATCTGTGAAGTACAAGCAAAAAAAAATCAGAATACAACTAACTTCTACTATAGGTATTTGAGAGAGCTTCTCTGGCAAAATACAACATTCTTGCAGTTGTTAATTACTAAGGATAAATATTGCACCTGCCAGAGAAAGGTTTCTGCAGATTTACTCTTCAGTGAGGACAATTTGAGCTTCCTGCTGGCTTTTGAATATTCTCAGTGTTGCATCACTTGAAGAATGAAGTGCAGCTCACACATTTGTTATTCTTCCTACTTAGAGAGGTGGATTAAAAGGAAGCAAAGTGATTTACATGGTCATGCACAAGAGAACATAAATAATCTTTTGTGTTTGCCAATGAGAGCAGTAACGTGGAAGTGGAATTCCTGTAAATGGCAGCACAACCTCCCCTCTCCCATTGTGTGGGAAGGGAAAGAGCCCTGGGATTCTCCTCACATCTCTGATATTTCTGTGAGCTGATCTTTAAAGAAATAATTCCTCTATTCCTCTTTCTTGATTTCTGGTAGAATAGTATTCCTTCATAAATTTGGATTGCTGCTTCCTCATGTTTTGGGGACAGACTTTCAGTAGGGGATGGGACATGGGGAAATGGGTTTAAACTGAGAATAGATGTGAAGGAGAAAGTTTTTGTGATGAGGTGGTGGATTCCTCATCCCTGGAAACATTCCAGGCCAGGTTGGATGGAGCAACCTGATGCAGTGGAAGGTGTCCATGGAGGAGGTTGGGGTGACCTTCTCCCTTCCCATCCAAATCACTTGGTGATTACACCCCAGCCAAGGGCCAGGGGATGGTAAAACAGATCAGGGGATTGATCCATCTGGGAAGGAGGGGGAGAGGAGAAAGGAAAGGAGTTTTCCTTCTGGATCAGCTCTTCTCTCCCTGTGTGAATGCTCAGGAGCTGGGAATGATGCCCTGAGGAACTGCGGAGGCAGGACTGGGGTTGTCACCTCTGTCACTGCTCTGAAGGCACTCAGGAAAGGGACATTTGTCACTGATGTCACTTCTCCAGCTGGGCTGTCTAAAAACACCTTACAGGAAAATGCAAACCCTTTCCACTCCTCCAACTCCAGATATTTTATTCAGATTTTTCCACTCTTTCTGCTGCTGAGGGTAAGGGTTGTGTAAGTTTTGGTGCATCATATGATGCTCCTGCTGGGCAGTTACAACTACTTCATGCTCATTGCAGGTTACCTAAGTTACTATTTTAAGTAAATTACTGCCACTAATGGCAGAAACGGGCAAAGAAATCAATAAAATTTCAATTTGACACAACTTTTTAGGTGGAGCCCTTCTGTTCTTAAGCCTTACAGGATTATTATTGTTTCTGTGGACTAAACCAGGCCAAATAGCTCAAGTTAAACCTATTAGAAAACTGGCATGGATTTAAAGGCTCAGAACCATCTGGGAATGAGATCACACGTAGTGCTTCTTAATATAGACAGCTTTGTCATTACAGATCTATTTGAGAACCAATTAATTGGCACTGACCTAAAGCACTGTTGTGACACACTTGCATATGTAAAAAGGTTAAAAGTATTGTTGGGCAGAAATTTAATCTTGTTATATATATATATATACTTAATTTCAAGGATAAAGCATAAAGAGAGCATTTGTATAGAATGTTTGCAAGGAAAACACAACTTCTTCCTCTGGCTATTTTTATCTATCCTTGCCCAGCACCTTGTTTTATTTCTTGGGTTTGGGGTTTTTTCCCCTTTTTGAATTGCATTTTAAGTTCTTCTGCATTGCAGGTTTGTGTGACCCAGTGTTTATCTTAACTTAAATAATTATAAATAATTCTGTAGTATAAATAATAAAGTGAACCAAACTATTTCATATTTGGAAAAAAAATAATGCTGAGATACAACATTTAAATGCCACGTTAAAATTCAGCCTTATTAATTTGGCCTTATTACTGTATAAAAAAGCTGAAAAATTCAAATAGGAGTTTTTTAAGGGCAGCCAAGTACTACATAATTCTTTTCCATAAAAGATCTGGGATTTTTTTAATGCTGTTTCACATCTTTTTTGAGGATTTTAATACTGAATACCCTGAGAAAATTAAACACTGCACATACAAGCTGCCTATTAAAATCACCAAACAAAAACAGGTGAAAAATGAAGAGGCTGTAACAGTGAGAAAAGTTAATTTCTGGATTTCTACACACTTGTGATGATGTTATTGATGGTGCACTCCTCCTTGGTGAATAGGTGAGAAGATTCTGTGGCCAAAGAAGGTAATTTGGGTTTGTTTTTGTTGGTTCTGCAGTGGAAGAATCCGACATCATCGACCTGGAGAAGCGATACTGGCTGCTGAAAGCTCAGTCCAGGACTGGACGCTTTGATTTGGAGACATTTGCCCCCTTAGTGTCCCCCCCAATCCATCAATCCCTGAGTGAAGGTATGGAGGGAGATCAGGGAGGAACCTCTGCTGCTCTGCTGGCTTACAGCTGTGATGGCTTTGAAAGTGTCTGTTCTGAAATGTCCTTTCAGCTTCAAGGACAGAATAACTTCACTGAGTTCTGAAAAATGGGAAAAGAGGGAAAATCTCTGTTTGTTGGGAAATCTGGAGTGCTGGAGGAGGTGTTGCATTGTTATCAGTTGGCAAGGAAAATGTCAGATTTTATGTAGAAGTTGCCCTATAGTTGCTTAAAATTTTTTCTTAAGAGTCTGTAAAGACAAAATGACCTGCTGGCCCTGAATGAGAAAAAACTGATCATTTTTAAACTGACAAATGGGAGTTTCATCTATTAAATGACACCTCAGCGTGCTAGTCAGCTGTTGTATCATGCAGCCAATGAAACACTCCTCTCTAACAGTGCAAATTAAGGAAGATTTTATTCAGGAGATTCATAGGTTGTTATTTCTACTGACAACCAAACTGGTCTGTCCAGTTGAAGCCTCTCTGGTAATAACTGGAGTTCCCCAGTTGCCACTTGCTGCATGACATGAGGACATTCAGGGACATTCCACTTGCACTGCAGTTCTGGTCTGCAGTCCTGGAGTGACAATTTTTTTATTACCAAAAGTTTGGCTTTACTGATAAGTGGCAGCAGTAAGTAACAAAAGGGAAAGTCACCTGCAATGGTAAAAACCCAGAATTTATGTCCACTCTGTAGAGATGTATCCCCACATCCTTTTGTTTCTGAGTGTGTTTTATCTACTTAGTGATTTAAACTCACACAGCTGCTGTGGGGAAACTTGAATGGTTTCTGGTCATTCTTTGCCTTCTCTAGAGCAATTGTTGCTAAAAAAAAAATAAATTACGGGATAAATAATGCTGAATGGTTTGAGCTCTTAAATGCTTTGAAGGTTGGTAACTACAGCTCTTAACTCAGGGCCAGATTTGCAGTATAATTGAGTGATTTCCACAGGAATTTCTGTCAGGCACCTTGGAAGTTCTGGCCATACAGGTTCAGCTCCCCTCTAAATCAGTCATTACAAGGAGGGTGTGAGGACTGGGCAGCTGTTCAGAATTCTTGATTCCCTCCCCACCCCTGGCTGGACCAGCCATCCCTGAGACATCTAATTCACCTTTAAATGGTCTTAGTAGTGCTTAATTACCTGTATTACACCTAATGAGAATAAATGACAAGTGTTTGTACTTCTCCTTGCCCGTGTTCCCCATTAACCCCTCGTGGAGGTGCAGGGTGTCTCTCTCAGGTGCTGTAACAGGAGATGCTTTTGTGGTTTGCAGGTTTGTTTAATGCTTTTGATGAAAACCGAGACAATCACATAGATTTTAAAGAAATTTCCTGTGGGCTCTCAGCATGTTGCAGGGGACCCTTGGCAGAGAGACAGAAGTGTAAGTATGCAAAATTTAACTGTTAATTTGGGAGTTTTTCAGTTTGAACAATGAGGTTTAGTTGTTTTCACCTTTTGAGATTCTTTTCCCACTGAACAAGTCTGTGAAAAGTGACTTTAAAAGTTAAAAAAGAACAGAAGAATTTTAAATATCAAGGTTTCCTTTTATAAAGGATGATTAAACCTTATACCATGTATTTTACAGCTTATCAATAGTTCCATGTAAATTATCTAACTGGGAAAAATGACATTTCAGAAGTGATTTTTTCAGTGTTCTGCATTTTGAGGCAGAAGTGTATATCTCAATATAGAAAGTGTAAACACTTAGGTACTCATTATCTATAATGAAAAACAAATGTCCTATTTGATTGTCTTGTGGTAAATAGCATGTTGTGGCTTTTCACTGCCCAGTTCCCAGCTGGCTCCCTGCAAGGTTCCTGTGTTTTGAAACACTTTTTGTTCCCTACTTCTTCAAAACCACATTGTTGCAACTTCCAAGCTGTAATTCCCTGGAAATTTCTGGATGCACATATGTTGCCTGCTACTTCCCAGCAGCAAACACAGCAGAGGATTGCAGGGATGTGGATTGGAGTTTATGAAACACAGCTGCTCCATTTCCTCACCTCCACACGTGCATCCCCCCTTCAGAACTGTCAGCACTGAATCAGCTGCTCAGGGGCTGCAAGGAATAAAGAAAAAAAGAGTTGTGGAATGGTTCTAACAGCAAAGTCATTCCCTTTTCCCTCAGTTTGCTTCAAGGTGTTTGACGTGGACCGCGATGGGGTCTTGTCTCGCACCGAGCTCAAGGACATGGTGGTGGCACTTTTAGAGGTCTGGAAAGACAACAGGACAGACAAAATACCTGTGAGTGGTGTCTGGGGGTTGATTCCCTTCTGTTTCCTGAGCCATCCTTCCAAAGGAGGAATGTGCATCTTGTTTGGGTGGGGGGTCAGTGAGGTACAGGCTCCCCTGAGCCCCTCAGCTGGGAAGGGGGACACGTGGCTGTCCCTTGCCTTGCAGAGCTGTCACCTGCCCCTAGCACAAGGCTGGGTTAGAATGTGTGTTCTGACCTGTCCAAATCACAAGGTTTGGTTAGAATGTGTGTTCTGACCTGTCCAAATCACAAGGTTTGATTATAATGTGTGTTCCTGACCTGCCCAAAGCTCAGTGGTCTGTCTATGATGTGTGTTCTTTCATATAAAGAAAGGTACAAAAGCACAGTTTTTCTATCTGCAAGCCCTTAGTTTGAGTTACTGAGAGTTTCCAGAATCTCCTACAGTTTTATTTTTATTCTGAGCACATCCTGCTGGGAGACTTTGACTCTGATTTCTAATCCTTTTGTTGAAGGAGTTGGACATGAGTTTGTCTGAAATCGTGGAAGATATTTTACATGTGCATGATAACACAAAGGTAGGAATTTGCTGTTCTTCCCTTGTCATTTTTATACCCCAGTATCTTCAGTTTATTTATAAGGAAGTGCTTTATTTAGAGCAGAGATGTGTCAATAAAAGAATCTTTTTCAAGAAATGTCAGTTTTCTATTAAAATTTACCAGGTTGTTCTGTAAGAGAAAGAAAGTGTTTGAATTTTATAAGCCATTTTAATACATGAAGCTAAACCCAAAATGCATAACCAGATGAAATTAATTGGAAGCCTGCACTGTTTGCAAAGCTCTGCTGTGCATAACTAACACCAGTTTTAAATCTGATGCTTGACTTCTGTTCTAGGCAAACTGTTCTTTGTTTCCTGTTCAAATTGATCTTGAGAGAGAGTGCAGAAGTTTATCTTATATTTTATGCTGTGTCAAGACACATTATCCTCCCATGGAAGCATCTGTCATGACACAGCAGAAAGTCCTGGTAGTTTATATTGTACTTTAAGTGTAGCTGGGTGTAAATCTGTAATTATCTGTAATTCTCCTCCTTGCTCTTTGGAAATGGGAGATTTGGAGATATCCACAAAAAATATTGTTGAAGTTGCTTCCATTATTTCATCCTTTGCTTCACTAATTGAGAAGACTGTCTGGAAATGTTAAATAATTTATGGAAAACTATAAAGAATGTCTAGAAATGCTTAATTACTTGTGTGAATAGTTGTCTTGCCTGCTTGTACTCCAAAAAAGTGGTGGGCAAATACTTTATTGTAGTTCCATAATTGCCAAAGCAGTGGAAATTGTGGCTTCTCTCTGTTTCATCCTTTGAGGATTTTATTGTTTGGCTTCTTGAAAAAAGGGGTAGTTTATAAGCAAGTGTACAGCAGTCCTGATTCCACAAAGAGTTAAAAAAGAAGACTTCAGTCTTCAGAATATTTTTTAGTGGTATCATCAGTGTAGTGCCAGAAAGAGCTGATGGTGCAGTAATTACATAAATTATTTAACCTCTTTTCATGTGTTAGCTTTGACCTGGCTTAACTCTGGAGAAAATGGTCTGTAAGGAGAGGCAGAGTAACTGCCAGTGCTGTAAAATTGGCTCTGAATTTTAGTGCCAGATTAAAAAATCAGATTGATCCCTTCAGTGAATCAGAGATCCCTCTGACATGGTCAGTGTTACACCACTGTGACTTGGCAGGTGATTAGGAATTAATGGGATTTGTGTTGTTAGGTGAGATCACAGGGGCTTGGTGACCCAAACTGGTTTTTCCTCCCCTCAGAGGAGGGTGTGGGTGTGTGAGTGGGTGCAGGTGATGGACAGTGGATGGGAATGATGGAGAGGATCCACACTGAGCCCTGCTCACCCTCTGCTCTCTGAGCTCCTCAGTTCATAAGGTTGCCTGTGTTATACTACAATTTTTTTTTTTTTACTAGATCAAATTTTATTTAAATAATGGTAGATGCCAATTTTTATCAATTCCCTGGTTTTGCCATGCCTTGCATGAGACAGGTAATGAGCATTTTACCAGAACCAGGTTCATGTATTGATGGTTTTTCCTTCCCCTTTCCTTCTCCTCCCTTCCAGCTCGGACACCTCACTCTGGAGGACTACCAGATATGGAGTGTGAAGAGTGCTCTTGCCAATGAATTTTTAAATCTGCTTTTTCAGGTATGTTTAGGGGAAATCTAAGGTTGTAATTTACAGTAATTAACTGCTGAGCTTTCTGCATGGCCACGAAGTGCAGCATCAGCATTTGTGTGCACAGGAGGGGATGTGGCTTTGCAGCTCTGGGCTGTCTTGGCAGGATGATTCTCTCTTTGATTGTTGTTCTTGCAGTGCATGGAGATGCCCAAAGCCTCATCTGTTCAAGAGAACCTGGTGCATTGCTCAGAAAATGAAATTTTGAGTGCATCAGCAATTATGTTTTCCATTAGACAAAGGCTGTGTTTGAAATTATTTTTGTGGCAAATCTTTGCCAAGAGAGTAACCCAGGGAATGAGAAAAAAATCTCTAATTCTTTCCTTTTTCATTTTACAACCAGTTTCCCTTTACATTTTCTGTTAAGGCCCTCTGAGGTACCTCTCATTGCTTCCTTAATGAAGCAGTCCTGGAAAGCTGGGATATCCTATCACTGTTCACTTGCAGAAGCTGAGGATTAAGTATGTGCTGAATTGGGTTTTAATTGAGCTTGAATTGGATTTTTCTAAATCCTTGAAAGCCATATTTTAGCTCTGGCTTGCTTTGTGCAGAAAATAACCCTGAAGAGTATTTTCATCCACTGCAGTTTGTTCCTTACCTGTTTTCCTTTGAGGTTGATACTTGGACTTAATTTACAATAATAATAATAATAATCCTAATTGGCCTATGACTACTTTATAAATTGCATTTTGAATGGTACTTTCCCAGGAACTTCAGGGTGACTGAGTGAGAGCATCCTGAGGCCACCAGCTACACTACAGCTGGAAAGAATAACACTAGAAAGTTCTTCAAATTAATTTTATCTCTAATTACATCAGCTTTGCTGAAGTTGCAACCTTCTCCAGAAGGGCTGTCTTTATTTTTGGCCTGTCTGGCATCAAATATCCCCTCATAACTAAATATTGATGAACGAACAAATATCCCTGCAATCTTGACAAAGAATGAATGAAGATGTAATAAATCTGTCCTAATGCTGATTACACATCACCAATGTTGCACATTGCTCATTGGAAGTCTCATTTACAATATTTTTTTTCCTCCTGGCATAGCTGCTGTGTTTTCATTTTCGATTTTAATTTTATTTTTTTTATTTTTATAACTTTATCACGTAAAGCACAGGGCAGAGTCTGCCACTGATTTATCTGGGCATTTATTTGAGGTGTCATCTGCCTCATCTGCAGACAGAAAACCAAATATTCTGAGTGGAAAGCTTGTCAACAAATGGGTTTGTTTGCAGAGGGGTTGGTTTATCTGAAGAATCTCATTTTAGCTCCACAAATTTAAAAAGAAACCCCAGACCCATCTGTGTTGTGTGTGCTGGAAAATCTGTTGCTTCCCCCTGGCTAATGGCCTTTGTTTCATTCAGAATGTGAAATGGTCTCTCTCACTGTAATATAAATTGAAATAAGACATCTTAGCAGTGATTAGAAATCTCCAGCTGAGATACAAATTGATAGCCTCAAAAGAGACATAAGGAGAAGGCTGTAAATCATGGGGGGAGCAGCAAAACCATCTGGGAGGGTCGAGAGCTGCCCCTGCTCCCTGGCAGGTTCCTCAGGAGCCCTTCCCTCCCCTCCTCCTGTCCAGCTCTACTGGGAAAGGAGTGAAGTAGGAGCCATCTGACACTGGTTTGTACTGGGAATAAAACCCCATCCAGGCCAGGCAGGTGCCCAGGAGATGGGGCCTTGTCCTTCAAGTTCAGTTCAAAGCTAAATAAAAAAGAGAGAAAGAGAAATAGCACCAGACATCCAGAGAATGCCCTGCACTTTGCAGAGTGGCTCTGGCTGTGGTTTGGGTTGATTGCTCTGCTTTGAACTTCTCCCTCAGCCTCTCCAGTGCTTGTTTCCCTTTCAATCCCATCTAGAACCACTCATTCCCAGTTTTTTTGCCCCTTTCAATTATTTTTAACTTCTAGTTCACCCACTTCCAACCACTTGCACTCTCCCATTCCCTCTCTCCAGCACACCCAGGCATCCTAATTTGTGTATCTGATCCACATCAGTCCTGGGCTCTGTCACAGCCTGAAAATAATGTAAACTGCTTTTCTCTTCACCTCAGTGTTTGTCTTGGGGCGTTTGACATTCTTGGTGCTTTTATCTTAACAGTGGGAATCTCACAGCTCAAAAGACTTTTTTATTATTAGTGATTTATTCAATTTTAAGTAGCCTTGCTCCATTATTAAATGATGGAAAGTCTCATCTGAGTTGCTTTAATGCTTTTATTTGCCTGTTAATAAGAATTTCTTTCATTTTCCAGGTGTGTCACATCGTTTTGGGACTGCGACCTGCCACCCCAGAGGAGGAAGGACAGATTATTAGGTGTGTGCTTTGCTCAGAAGCTTAAATGGCTTTCAGATCCACCTTTTAGTATTTCCAAAAGATCTGGAAATTCCCTGTTTGAGCTAAAAGCTGCCATTCTCTCTGTGCAGAGGCTGGTTGGAAAGAGAGAGCAGGTATGGCCTCCAGCCAGGGCACAACTGGTTTCTCATTGCTATGCCCTGGTGGCACCAGTGGAAAGAATATGTCAAATATGTAAGTAGAATAATAGTAATAATAATAATAATCTATACTGAAGAAGTGATTTCTTGTCTTTCTGAATGTGTTGATGGAAAAAACAGTGTGGAGGAAATGACTGCTGAAGCAATAATGCTCAGAACTGAGCATCTCCTGTCTCTTGGTGGAAAATAATTGTGCTGCTGAATCATTGTTATGTGGGGAGCTTTGCACTGTAATTTCATTAAATTC
Source organism: Peucedramus taeniatus (assembly GCA_013400575.1). NCBI lineage: Eukaryota > Metazoa > Chordata > Aves > Passeriformes > Fringillidae > Peucedramus > Peucedramus taeniatus. The sequence continues at coordinate 452,093 of WBNO01005786.1, read as the reverse complement.
TCATCTCTCTCATCATTCCTGCATCTTAAGATTATTTTTGAATAAAAACCATGCTCACAGGAGCATTTATTTCACATTTTCTGATCCATCTGATAATAAAACTGCCCACTTTGGGTTTGACTTGGCTTGGGCCACAAATACACTCTGAATTTTCTGGACAAAGGAGGAAATTGTTATAATTTGCTTTAGAGGCAATGACAAAAAATAGTCTAATGCCCAATCAAAGGAGTCCTACTAAAACTTTTTAGATACAGGGTGCTCTTTAATTAAAATATTTAAACTAAGGCACCACTGAATTATACAAAATACAGAATATTTAATAAAATGTAATTGGAGATAAATGTTATTTGCTGGCTAAACAAATGAAATAAACCTCTCAAAAGAGTTTTTATGCCCTCATAAGTAATCATATAAGTACTTGATTTGTTTTATAAAAACAAATAGCTGAAAGTACTCAGAAAATTGCAATGTGTGCATTAACTAACCTTGTAATGACCATCATTCTTTGTGCACAATGAATTGGCCAAATGAGGGTTTAAATGCCAGAAATGCCAGGTAATTTGATCCCTACCCTGGTGTGAGGGCTCAGATGTGCCCAGGATTTTATCCCTAATCCTTTGCATAATGGCACAAGGCCATTACTCACTGCACTTCTCAAGGAAAAATAAAAAACCACCAGAACTTCTGTGAAAAGGCTGCAGGTTTGAGGGAAAAATGTGGTTTTTGTTGTTGTGCTTGCTTGCTCTTCTCATGTAACCACAACTTCAGGTCTTCAAATATTTGCAGTCTGTAATTACAGCTGTTTAAAACCAGGTACATTTTAATGTATCTAGGTAGGGGAAATAATTCTGGAATTCTGGCTCAGAATGGTTTATTTGATTGTTTTAACAATTTGGGAGTTGATTTCTGCTGGGTTTTTTTTTTTGTACATGTAGAAAGCATTTTTCCATCAGCAAATCTTGTGATGTGCAAAAGCAGTCAAAGAAGTGTGACTTTTTGGTGTCTGGTTTGACTGACATGTCTTTGATCTTGGCTCATAATTAACTTTTCCATTTCTGCCCCCTCTAGGATGCAAACCCAGTTGTGATAGAGCCTTCATCTGTCTTGAGTGGAGGTAAGAATCCCCTGGTAGCTGCTGCAGCCAATACCCCAGAACAGGGAGAAGACAAAATGGGAGGTCTTAATGACTTCAGTGCACCAGAAGAAAAGTTTTCAGATAATATTTCCACTGCCTCAGAAGCCTCAGAGTCCACCAGCAGCAGTAAGCATCTTATTTCCTTGGAGGTTTAATGTAGAACAGCTTTTGGGAAAAGTGCACACTGCATGGACCCCTCCAGCCAGAGACATAACACAGCTTGGATTGCAGGGTTTTTAGGATTTTTTTTAGGTTTTTTTAGCCTGTGGTGGCTAAACACAAAGTCTTGTTTAACAACAGTTCATCTCTTATGCTGGGATTCATTTCCAGAATTATTTTCAAGTTTTTTTTTTTTTTTTGTCCTATGGTTTATTTTCTGAGTGGATTTTCCCCTCCCACTTTCACATTAAGTTGTTTTAAGCTGGTTGATCCTATACTCTGCCATGCAATGATAGCAAAAAGAGGGAAGAAACAGCAAAAAACCATGAGGAAAAGCACAGTTGTACTTTTACAGGGCATGTGATTTAAATTTGAATGAGTCTGTGCAGATCCTAAGAGCCATCTTTGTGAAAGAAGAGATTTTAGTCCTGATTTTTCAAGGAATTCTTGTGAGAATTGGAGATTTTTTTCTTGTAAGGCAGCTGAAGGTTGCATCTGATACTTTAAAATCATAACTTCAGTTGAAATTGGGTAAATTACTGTGATGTTTTTGAGTATAGGGGTTGGGGGAAACAAAGGGTGGAGAGAAAAGAACAAAACAAAGAACAAAGGTTCTTTGTTTTTATTTTTATTTTAATTGAAATTTCCATTTAGTTATTCATGACTAAAGCAGTTTCTATAAGAATAAAACTACTTGCTTTTTTAAGGAAAGATAAAACAAGGTGTTATTGTATTTATCTTCACTTCTGTGTATGAGTTGTTTAGGAATTTGATATTCAAACATCCAGATAACAACTAAATGCTCACCACATTTGCTCATGCAAAGCTGGTTAGGCTGTTTCAGAGCTGTGTTTGTGTAATCATTATATAAAATATATAAAATATAATATAAAATCATCAATCCCTTTCTGAGAGATAACAGATTTATCCCTCTGAAGGTGGAAGAGTTGCATGTTTCACTGCAGGATGAAGGGCAGAAAACTTGCTATTTTTTAAAACAAGGATTCAAGAGTGCAACTCATTCCTTTGTGCTTTATGGGATCAAGAAGTGAATTCTTTCTGTTTTTTCTCCTGCTTTGTGCTCAGATACTCTGTACCCTGGCACCCCAGGCTCTGAGGTGAGCTTTGCAAGGCAGCACAACACTTCAGACAATAACAACCAGTGTTTCCTTGGATCCAATGGGAATGCTCTGCTCCAGCTGAACCCCCAGAAACCAGGAGCTATTGATAATCAGCCCCTGGTGACACAGGAGCCAGTCAAGGTAAAGGCAGCCAAGGCATGGCAATAGAGGAAAAGCATCTTTTAGCTCTTTTTTATCACAGCTTTTTATGTTGGTTTTTTTCAGCTTAATTCTGAATCAATGCTGCTCTGCAATACAGCAAAATTTAGGTTTCTCACTCTTATTTTAAGAGGGAAAAATTGTGTTCTGCTTCTACAGCTACTCTTGTGTTTTGTGAGAAAAGAAGCATTCAAAATATTCTTACAATTGGAAAGGTATTTATGAAAAGGCAGCTTGCAGCATTAAATGTAAAATACTTTGATAATCAAGCATTTCAGCCTTTCCATCTAAATATGAATTTACTGCTGTTGAATAACAATGTAGTAAAACAAAACTGATAGTTTTTGCAGTATGAGTGCAAATAGAACATGAAACACAGACCAGCAGCATCAATGCTGAGCAGAGATGGGATTTTTCTATTCAGTTGTTGGAGTAGGTGACACAAGAGCAAAACACCTGAATTTTATCCTGCACAAGCTTTTAGAGAACCAGTAAATAATGAGACTTGAACACTAATTACTGTTACATTTAACTACAATCTCAGTGTGAAAAGCAGCTGCTAATTGTTACTTAGAAGTCTTTTAATAATTAAAGAGTGTTCAGTGTTCATGAACTAAAATCATTGTGGTCATGGACTAATTTCTCCTCTTGAGATGTGACAAAACCCTTTTCTTTTTTTTTTTAAAGGCTGCATCATTAACTATGGAGGGTGGCAGGTTGAAGAGATCTCCACAGCTGGTGGAAGGAAAGGACTATGTCATGGTGCCAGAACCAGTTTGGAGAGCACTTTACCACTGGTATGGAGCAAACCTGTCCTTGCCCAGGCCGGTGAGTTGTGATTTTAGACACTTTCTAATAACCAGGTTTGTCCAGTGGCACAAGGTAACCTCTTATGCTCATCTTCCACTTCATCCTGTGTCTGGAAGAGCAAACTGGGAAAAAGCAGCCTCCAGGCTGGCTCTGGATGGAAAGCTGTGGCTGCTTAGCAGGAGGTTTTCAGCACAATCCCAGGGGGTCTGGCAGCAGGGCAGAGGTGCTGCTCAGCTGCTGCTGTTTGCTAAAGCACACAAAAGTAAACCTGAGGTCAGTTTAAAAGGCTTGGCATCAAAACTCCCATCTTTAAAAGCTGAGATACAGTTAAAAAGCCATAAAATGAAAAGTGGGATACCTGCAGCTCTGAAAACCTGTTCCTTCTCTCTGGCAATTTAATGAAGTAGGGGGAAGGCAACAATTTCTCCTTCAGGTTCAGCATCACAGAAACACAATGTGCAGAGTTTGGGGAAGAGCTCAGAAGCAGCTGGCAATAGGTGAGTCCAGGAAAGAGAAGAGGCCAGGACTCTCTGCTGTCAGAATAGCTGCTCAGGAGCACCTGGGAGCTGGAGCTGCAAGAGTCTGCTCCTTGGAAACATTGGGAACTTTTTCTTCAATTTCTCTTGAGTGTATTTATTGCACAGAGTGCTTGGTTTGTTCTGTGTCAGGTAGTCCCTTGTAGGAGATGCACTTAAAAAAAGGATATGAGGGGAATTTTGTGCTGGTAGCAATAGATTTTTGGTGGTTGGTGTCACAAACATTTAGTGTCACAGATGGGAGAAGATTATCTCTATATTTTTGACAATTTGGTCTGTTGGCCCTAGTGCAGACAATTATTTTACAGGGAAAAATCACTGGCTTCTTACCTCCTCCCACACATTCTCCATGGAAACAAACACCTTTCATGATCCAGAAAAGGCCACATCACTTTATACACAAAGTAATGTGCTTTTTTTCCATCAGAAAATGTCATCACCATTGTTTTTGTTGTAGCTGAAGTTGAATACTGTGGCAATTCAGCGTGGTACGTTCCTTCTCACACCTTGAGCTGTTTTCTTCTGCTTCACATGGTCACAAAAAGACTGAACATTCCTTCCATTTCTGGTTGTATATTTGGACAGATCTAAGTGGCAAAATCTTTGTAGAAATGGTGGCTGAAAAGCTGCAAAATATATTTTGGGGTAATTTCAGGTTTTTCTGTCAACGCAGCAAAATGCAACAAAAGTAGGTTGCAGCCTGTTTGTACAATATGAAGGCTTTAAGTCAGTCCTGTGGTTCACAAAGTTCAAACCAAATGTCTTATCCTGCATTTGTCAGTTCTTTTAACAGCTGTGAAACTTTTATGTGGAAGTATTATACACTGAGTGGAATTAATGAGGTTCATTGTGGATTCACATATATTCCAGGAATTATAAAAATATTCTCTCCATGGTGTGGTGCAGAGAATGATGCTGCACTAAATAAGGTGTTTGCTTTTGACATCCTGCAGCTAATAAGCTCCAAAAAGTGCTTAGGAATCAGGAAATTGTCATTCCTGGGGATATTTGCCTAAAACCCCGGGAGAAGTTCGGATTTTTTGTCTCCTCATTAAAGAGTTTGGCTTTTTAATAATTTAATCACTTTTTAATGATTGAGTCACTCCTGTTCCTGTGACTATTCCCTCCACACTTGCAAGGTGAGTCTCTAAAATGTTCCACATGTGTTTTGCAGGTGATCAAGAACAGCAAGACCAACGTGCCAGAGCTGGAGCTGTTCCCCCGGTACCTGCTGTTCCTGCGGCAGCAGCCGGCCACGCGCACCCAGCAGTCCAACGTCTGGGTCAATATGGGTATGATGAGCCTCAGAATGTTCCCTCAGCATTTGCCCAGAGGTAACTTAAGAATGCAGCAAGAACCACCACCCCCTGTGCAGTTTCTAGACCAGCCCAGGCTGGGGGAGCTTCCTGCGCTGCGCTTGTGCTCCAGCTCGATCGCCCTGCGGCACAATCGGCGCTCGGGAGCATCCAGGGCTCCCCCTGCTCTCTCCTCAAAGAAAAAGGCAGCAGGGAGCATTTGCAGGGCTTTCCCCTGCCCTCTCCTCAAGGGAAGAGGCAGCAGGGAGCATTTGCAGGGAAATCAGTTGATTGCCACTGTTATGGGGGAGTTAGGAGTGAGAAATGAGCACTGCAGAAGCTGAACTGATCAGAAGAGCCAGAGCTGGGCATTCCCATTTTGGGAGTGATTCCTGTAACCATGGAATAGGTGCCTCTGTGCCTCTCTGACAGTGCAGTGGCACAATAAATTCAATTAATGCTCAGCCAACTGCTTCTGAGTTACTTGGGCAGCTGGGCTTTGATGCCCAAAATTATTTAATGCTCTTTAGAGAGCGATGAAATGAATGGAATATGAAGACTATTATTTGATGTAGTTCAAAAAGACAATTAAATACAAAGTATAAACACCAGCTAAAATCTATTTGTCATAATTGTGGTGGTAATGCTCACCAAAAGATTGTACAAGAGTAATCCTTATGTTTTGGCTTCACATTTCAGCTGAGGTGTTGCAGGATTTGTCTCCAGTTCCCAGTTTGCCTCACACAGGAGGCTGGAAGGAATCCCTGCATTCACATTTGGACACACGTTTACATCCACAGTAACATGTCCAAAAATGGGCTCACCTGACTGCTGAAAACTCAGTCCTTCAGCCTTGCTAGTGTCAGAATGGGGGTAACACCCTGATGCAGATGCTCAGTTTTTCACTGCCTTGGTAGGATCTCAACCCTCTGTGAAGTCAGCAGCTGCCTGTGCCATCGAGTTGTGCTGCACCAACTGCCTCTGCCCAAATTCAACTTTCCTGCCTGACCTAATCCAATGGAAACTGCTTTATTTGGACATCCTAAAATGCCCAAATTCCAATGAACACAATCTTCTCATGTGCCAAATTTGATCTTGATTTGGAATTACTTTGCACTGCACTAATTTGATTGTCCAATCTGTTATTAATCTTGTGGAGTTCTCAAATGTGCTTTCTTGCTGTAATCTTACAACTAATCCTCTGATCCCTAATCTCAGAAAATGTTTTCTTTTAAAAAAACGGAGTACTTTGCTTGGTACACTGAAGCCAGATTGATGCTTTGCTGATTTATAAGTTATCATTTACTCTCTTGTCAAATTGCATGTGATAATGTAATACTGCACCTTTTCATGTTGTACTGTTTATTTTATTGTCATCTTTTAACAGTGAAAATAGAATTGTGTCACTTCTCAGGCTACTTAAGTATTGCAGTTGCCCAGTTTGGGTTTGGCTGGATAATAAAAGCTTTTCATGTTTGTAAGCAGTGGGGAACTTCTGAATTTTAAACTAAATAAGCTCAAAAAGAAACCCCCCTCTTTAAAGCTGGTCTCATCTCTAGTGGAAATATTTTATTTAAAGATGAGCTCCCATTAGAAAGAGCAAAAATCTTGACCAATTAATTTGTTGTTGCAAGATTGAGTGTGTTGGGAAATTTTGGTGGAAATCCCAGGTGTCTTCACAGAATGTTTTGAGGAATTTAGTTTTTAAGAAATTTAGTTATTAAGAGTACTTCAATTGTGAGCTGCCAGGCTGATTTCATGTGCACAGATCAGCATTCATCCCCACAGAAGAGCTGAAGCAAAGTCATGCTACTCCCAAAATTAGTCAAAGTGGTTTTTTGTACATTATATTTTACTTACAACATTCTCTCAAAAAGGAAATCCAAATGAAATTTTGAAGTCCTTTATTTTGAAAATTCCGTTTCCCTCTCAAACTGTGTCATTAAGAGACAAAAAAAATGGTGAAAACTTGTAAAACTCCATTGAACTTTTTTATTTCCTATGAGAATCTCAGAGAAGCGATTTAATAATCGGTTTTGCTAAGAAGGGAGGTGTTTTACCTGCTTTGTGACAGCAAATTTGTTGTGCCAGAGGGTCAGTAACAACTGCCCTTCCACCTAACTCATAAACACAAACACTACAAGTGCAGAACACTTTTTGCAAAGAGTATATTCAGTGTACAATTGTTGATCTGACCTCTGGGTACATCCATTCTCCTTTCCTGCTCTCTCACTGTGAATGCAGGGAATGTTCCCTCCCCAAATGCTCCTTTGAAGAGGGTGCTGGCTTACACTGGCTGCTTCAGTCGGATGCAAACCATCAAAGAGATCCACGAGTACCTGTCCCAGAGGCTGCGCATAAAGGAGGAGGACATGCGCCTCTGGCTCTACAACAGTGAGGTAACCCTGCTCCTTTTCCTTCCTCTTTATTCATTTTTTGACATTTCTGTTCCTCTCCAGAATCTGTTAACTACATATGCACAGAGAAATGAGAGTGGTCACAAAGATACTTCACAGTTAAAGAGTCTTGCTCTTTGTTGTTCAGAGTTTTTTGTGGTTTAATTTCCGTTTGAGGTGAAGGGATCCTCAGAGTGTTGTACATGTAGAACTCTAATTCTATGATGTGTTTTCTTCTCCTGCAGAACTATCTCACTTTGCTGGATGATGAAGATCACAGACTGGAATACCTTAAAATCCAAGATGAACAGCATTTAGTAATAGAAGGTATAAGAACTATAATTGACTGTACTTCTAAAAATAGGGGTTTACAGAGGGAACCTATGGGGAGGTGGTGGCAAAGCTAATTTAGCAAAGTTTGCATGTATTTTGTCTCTATTTTGAAATGCATTTGGATCTTTTGTTGGTTTGAAACAACACAAAATAATAGTGGTGGCTCATGAACTGATTTGTTCAGAGCTGGTGGACCTTTATTGAGAATTAGAATAAGCACTGAAAAATTTGCTATTCAACAGCAAAAGCAATCCCAAGGCTGCTTCCTAAAGATGTTACTGGTGTGGTTGGAGGGATGCCAGTGTTAGAATGAGTTCCAATAATGATTAGAAACATTGAAATGAAAACTAGCAAAAATAATAGCTAGAAGTAAGCACATTTCTAATCCCAAATATTAGAAAATTTTAATTAAACCTCTTCAGCTATGTGAGCTCTCTGGAGTAAGTAACAATTTTTAAAAGCCCCTTTTCATGTCCTTTTCTAGTTCGAAACAAAGACATGAGCTGGCCAGAAGAGATGTCTTTTATTGCAAACAGCAGTAAAATAGACAGACACAAAGGTGAGTCTTTCACAGAGTCACTGGATTATGATGAGAAGAAAAATCCAAGAAAACAGTTGAAATGTTAAAACAATTCTTTTAAACACAAGTCCTGTTAACATTGGGTGAGGTCTTTTATGCTGCTTTGCTTGGCCTTTGTATTAACTTAAATGCTGGAAATGTGGGAGGGTGGGATTTTTTGCTTATTACCTTGGATTTTGTTAAAGCCAAGAATAATTGAGATTTTAACAAATGAACCCAGAATTTTCTGTACCATAATTACCTGTAAATGTTCTGTATAGATTGCACTGCTGTCTGTGGTGGATCAGATCAACAAAATACCTCAATTTCTGTGAGGCAGAGTAGAGAGAGCAGATATTTTAAATATCTGTTGCATCCATGTAGTGTCATAATTGGGAGCAGATTCCATTAAACTGGTTCTTTTGAGAAGATGCTGCTACAGCATTCTGAATTTTTTCATCTGCACAACTGCTAAAATGATGTTTTTTTGCTCAGTTCCTACTGAGAAGGGTGCTACAGGCCTGAGCAACCTGGGGAACACGTGCTTCATGAACTCCAGCATCCAGTGTGTCAGCAACACACAGCCCCTGACCCGTTACTTCATCTCAGGGAGGCATCTCTACGAGCTGAACAGGTAATTCCTGGGGGAAAACAGTGGCATTTTGGGTGCTGGAACATTTTTTCAGGGCTGTCTGCTCCTGCAAGCTGAAATTCAGTGGGAAGGAATGATTTAAATTCAGTGTTACCAGCTCTGCAGCAGATACTACATTAGAGGCATGGAAATACAACCTCTTGTTGCTGGGAGCAGGAAGCTTTTCTGCTTCCTTCTTCATCTCCAGCCTTGAGCTGTGGTTACAATTGAATCTGGTATTAATTCCTTTGTGATTTCTAGGACAAATCCCATAGGAATGAAAGGACACATGGCCAAGTGCTATGGGGATTTGGTGCAGGAGCTGTGGAGTGGCACCCAGAAGAACATAGCCCCCTTAAAGCTGAGGGTGAGTTATTCTGGGGTGGAAAACAAGGATTTCTTGGAAAAGCAGGAATTCAGTGCACTTTTTCCTGGTGTTACTTGTATTGCAGCAGTTTGGAGACTCAGAGTCTTCCTGAGAAGGAGACAGTGTTCATCAGAGCTGGTGGAATTTGTGGCTATAAGGCCAAAGGAGTTATGTGGTATGACACAAGTTGTGCCATAGGAAGTGGCTTTTGTAGCCCTCTTTAGGTACAAAAGGTGATGCATTTACCTGTAAATGAGCTTTTGTTCTGAAAGCAAAGGAGCTCCCTTCAGCTCTTGGCAATTAAATTTGTGCTCATTGACAGCACATGTCTCATCTACAACATTTTGATTTATTTTCACATTTTTGACATGATATTAAATAAGTTTCTGCTGTTTTTTTTTTTTATAGTGGACAATAGCAAAATATGCTCCAAGATTTAATGGCTTTCAACAGCAAGACTCACAGGAGCTTCTGGCTTTTCTTCTGGATGGGCTCCACGAGGATTTGAACAGAGTTCATGATAAGCCATATGTGGAACTGAAGGACAGTGATGGTCGGCCAGACTGGGAGGTGGCAGCAGAGGTAAGGCTTCAAATCTTTGGCTTTGGGGATTTTTTATGTGTTTCTTCTTTTCCTTACAGTACTAAGCTGAGAAATTATTGATGAGGCTGCCTCTTGCAACACTTTTGTGACTGTAGCACCTTCTGGATCTTGTCAGAGCTGTGATTTACAGAGATAATTTCAGCTTTGAGCTGAAAATTAGTTTTAATTGTTGTAATAAAATTATGAAGATGATACTTGACAACAATTTTGAGCAGCTCAAAATTAGGGAGTATCAAAATATTTCAAGATGCCTGATGATCCCCTCAGAAGTATTTTAAATTGTGTCATACCTTGATTATTGTGTTGAGAACTTTACTTGTGCTGTAACTGAATAGTTCCTATTTATTAGGAATTAGGAAATAACTTCTGTGGAAATTATTTAATTCCCATAGGCCAATGAACCTTTGGAGACCAATGAAGTAGCCTCCAGTTTCTAACTTGGTATTCTATTTTTTGTGCTTCATTTCAGGCCTGGGAAAACCATCTGAGAAGAAACAGATCCATTGTTGTAGATTTATTTCATGGGCAGCTGAAGTCACAAGTGAAATGTAAAACTTGTGGGCATATAAGTGTTAGGTTTGACCCTTTTAATTTTTTATCCTTGCCTTTGCCAATGGACAGCTACATGCACCTAGAAATTACAGGTGAGTGGTGTAAATGTGCCCTTCCTCAAATAAAATCTGTATAAGTGGAACAGCTATAAAACATCAACTTTTGTTTGTGTTACTACTTGTTAAGAATAATACAGTCATTTTAATATAAGAGTGCAAGAATTTTCATTGGAACACAGTTAAACCAAGATAAAACCTTTAGAAACAGAAAAGGATGGCCCATTTTTAGTCTTGGTTTAAGGATTTAATATAAAATCTTTTTTTAATGGAAATTGTGAGAACTTCCCTCTCTTGTGGAGGTTGTCCTAAATCTGCCCAGAGGAAAAACAGGGGCTGGGAGGAAAATACAGTATGGGTCATGAACTGTGCTCTGAAGGAGCTGTGGATTGCTGGAAAGGGGGCAAAAGGAAAGATGATAAAAAAGTGAAACAAATTTTGAAACCATTTTCTACTGCCTATGCAGCAAGAGATTTTCTGACATTGTGACATCGCCTGCAGACCTTAAAAATTGACTGGGAAAATGAAATAAATCATCTGTTCAAGTTGGGGAAAAATATTTTCCAATAAGTGGGGAGCTGTAATGTGTTATTGTCATTAAAACCTGCCTGGGTAGCTGACCAGGGTATTTCTTTTCCCCTTTAAAGTAATTAAATTAGATGGTACCACTCCTGTTCGATATGGGCTGAGATTGAACATGGATGAGAAGTACACAGGCTTGAAAAAACAGCTGAGTGAACTCTGTGGCCTCAAACCAGAGCAGATTCTGCTTGCAGAGGTGCACAGCTCCAATATAAAGGTAAAAAGAACAAAAAGATTAATTATTGCTGCAACATGCTTTGGGTGCTTTTGTTGCTTCTTTGTTATTTTTAGCATTTAAACTTTGCTTGTAAGAGCTGTGAAAAAATTTAACTAAAAGTATAGTAAAAAAATGAGCTTAGTTATCTCTCTATATGAACTTTTATTTCATTCTTAAACAGTAATTTGGCTTGCTGTAAATAGTTTAAAATTGATTGCTAATGATATTTTTAGGGGAAAAAATCATCTTGAGGTAATAAATCTCAGGTTAAGGTGCAGTGATGAGTTTAAACACTGTGAAAACATCAGTGTTTAGTAATGACTGGCTTACAGTGTGTATGGATATGGATATATGGATATTTCCAGGTGGATTTTTTTGCTGTAGATTAAAAGTGTTTGAAATGAGATGCTCTGGGTGTGTTTAGAGAACCATTGATAACTCCTGCAGAGGGCTTGGGTTCCTTTATTCTTCTGGAAAGGTGTAAGGAGGCAGATGGGAGGGAGGGAGACAGGAGCTGATAAATGCAGCTTGCAGAAGAACAGAACAGATTTTGGTCCCAGATGAAGGTATCCAAGTGCCTGAGTAGCTTTCCCTCTCTCCTGAAGAACTTCCCCCAGGACAACCAGAAGGTCCGGCTGTCCGTGAGCGGCTTCCTGTGTGCGTTTGAGATCCCCATCCCAGGCTCCCCCACGTCAGCATCCAGCCCTGTGCAGACAGGTGAGAGAAAACCCTGCTTTTCCTGCTCATTTAAACTGCACACTGTTGAGAAGCTCAGGACTAAAGTTTATCATTAATTGAGGATTACAGAAAGGACGCGTGCGGGTTGCGCTCGGTGTCCACGCGGAATGGAAAGGATAAAAACTGAGACCAGCTGTGGATAACTGATAATTGAATTGTCTGCCTGCAGAGACCTCAACTGGACCCTCAGCCAACGGAGCCCCCACCATCCTGATGAACGGGGACATTCCCAAGCCAAGCCTCATTCCCAATGGGATGCCAAACACTGTGGTGCCGTGTGGGACGGAGCGCAGCCCGCCCAGCTGGACCCTCAACGGCCACGTGCCCTCGCTGTGTGACAGCCCCTGCACAGGCTACATCATTGCAGTGCACAGGAAAATGGTCAGTGGCCTTGCACACTTGGGAAGAAATTTGAAAAAAGCAGATTTTTTTCATGTCCACGTGATAATTATACACATTTATGTGTGACATGGTCAGATAACCTCACCATAATGTCATAAAATATAAACGCTTTTCAAGTCAGTGATCAAAATTTACAGTATTTAGTATTGGAATTAGAGTAGTTTTAATACAATTATTGCATAATTTTAATTGCCAAGGTCTGAAATAAGTCACAAAGCCAGCAATCCAGGTGGTTATTGTACTGTGAGTTAATGCACCTTTGCATCTGACTCCTCCTTTTGCTTCCACAGATGAGGACAGAGCTGTATTTTCTCTCATCTCAGAAGAATCGGCCCAGTCTCTTTGGAATGCCATTGATTGTTCCCTGCACAGTTCACACACGGAAAAGGGACCTCTATGATGCTGTGTGGATCCAGGTTTCCAGGCTGGCCAGCCCCCTCCCTCCTCAGGAAGCCAGTAACCATGCACAGGACTGGTGAGTTGGGCACCTCAGCCTTGCATCTGAGTTAGAATACAGTGCCTTACACTTGCCTGCAAGATTTAAAATTCTGTTCATTTGGTTTCTTATAATAATGGCCATCATTAAAATTAAATCCTTTTTAGTACAGTTAAATGTAGCTGCACTTAAATGTTGGCTTCGTTCTTATCCAGTGATTGATAATTATTTATATCTGATGAATTTAAGCCATGGAAAGGCAGCTTTTAATAGCAAATTGTAACCAAAATTATAATGTTGAGGATTTTCTTTAAGTAATCATAACAAGCCCAGTGAAGGGAGGTAATTGCAGTGAGAGTGCTGCTGTTTGATGTTGTGTTCTCCTCTGTTTCAGTGATGACAGCATGGGGTATCAATACCCCTTCACCCTCAGGGTAGTACAGAAGGATGGAAATTCTTGTGCTTGGTGTCCATGGTACAGGTAAATTGTCCTTTTTTCCATTTACAGCAGGGAATCACTCCAGCAGAAAGGTAATTTATGGTAATGGGTCTGTGGTACATTTCAGACTTCAGAGGTAATATCAAACAATAAGAATCTGGAATGTAATTTCACCAGAACTCTCTCCAGGCAGACTTGCACTGCAGCACAGCTTTTATGACTTGCAGAGCTGAAAGTTCTGCTGCCACAGAAACTTTAAATTAGGAGGCAAAAATGAGATTATCCAAAACCTGTTAACCCCTTACAATATTCTGTGTCTGTGTGCAGCCTTGTATGTCCACAGACTTGCATGGTTTGGGGGGATTCACACAAAGCCAATTTTTTAGATGTAATTCATCTACCCCTGTGGGTTCCTTGCAATTGGAAGGGTAAGATCTAAAATGGGCAATAAGAAATTCACCCTGGAAGGATGCTTGGAATTTTCCATAAACAAAGACTTGCTAATGAAAATTCCAGACCCTTGCTGGAAGGTATTCAGGCCACAAACTAATTTTTTAAAAAGTGTTTTATAGCTTTTAGAATTAGTTTTCATGGTGAAAATGACTTGTGGAGACAGAGCAGTGGAGTTTTTGGGGTCGTAGCTGGGTTTGGTCAGCACTGGATCATAATGGAATGGAAAGGATCTTAAAGATCATCCCATTCCAACCTCCTTCCATGGGCAGGGACACCTTCCACTGGATCATGTGCAGGTAGATGGTGGAGCTCACCCAGCTGTTTCCATTTCTCACTCTGGTAAAGTTTTGCATTAAAAACACAAATAACCCTGAGCATTGCTGCATAAAAATATCTCACACCGAGGGTGAAACCTGGAAAGCTTGGAGGGTGCAGATGATCCAAAACAAGGAGCAGAACTGAATGAATGTAGGAGTGATTGGACACTGCACTGACCACTGCCAACCTTTGTGATGCAGGTTCTGCCGTGGCTGTAAGATTGAGTGCACAGAGGACAGGGCTTGTGTGGGCAATGCCTACATTGCTGTGGACTGGGACCCCACCGCGCTGCACCTGCGCTACCAGACCTCGCAGGAACGGGTAAAATCCCAACACAAACCCTTTGTTCTTTGGTAGCACCTCTGAACACCACCCCTTGCAGCCTTTTTAGTTATTTAAAGCTGCTTTTGTCCCTTTTCTGTTAAACCAAAGGCAGCAATCGTGGGCAGTGTATTCTGGATAAATCGATGTCTTGATGTTAGACCTCTTACGTGGTCTAATGGTGTGGAAGGGAAGCTTTTAAAGAACCACAGCAGTGCATTTGCTGTCTGTTGTGAATTGCTTTTAAGCTAGTCAAGATACATAATAATATATTGCATAATACATTACAAAATATCTTAATTTGATAAATTTTCTGTAACTATAAACAGTTATGCATGTGAATAAACCTATTTCCTCATTAAGCTAACAAAACACATCTGAAGGTAAGCCTGTAGCTGGGTTAATCTGGAATAACTGTTCCAATTTGTGAGTTTTATCTATAAAGTTGTGCTTTATGGATAATTTATAAGCAGAGCCCAAGTATAAGAACAGTGAATTATTTTTATCTGCCTCTTCATAACTGAAATGAAATTCCTGCTAAAACTTACCGCATCTCATTTTTATCTTCAATTCTGATCAACACAGTGAAGTTATTTGTGATACTGTGAGGAGAGCCCTCCTCTGAGCAGTGTGTGTTACATTTCCAAGTCAGAGACAGTTTTCTCTCCCTTCAGATCGTGGAAGAACATGAAAGTGTTGAACAAAGCCGCCGAGCCCAGGCAGAGCCCATCAACCTGGACAGCTGCCTGAGAGCCTTCACCAGCGAGGAGGAGCTGGGGGAGGATGAGATGTACTACTGCTCCAAGTGCAAGACCCACTGTCTGGCCACCAAAAAACTGGATCTTTGGAGACTTCCCCCTATTTTGGTAGGATTTTGTGTCATTTTCCTCCTCAGCAGCAAACCCAAAGCACGTTGTTCCCAAACCTGCCAAGTCGCGTTGCTCTGAATAAGATGATTTGCTTTGTTCACGCTCTCAGGTGGGGCACTGACTGAGTTTGCAGGCAAATAAAGCAAACCTCAAATCCTTTAGAATGTTTTTTGCTGCTGCCTTGCAGGAAATGGTGGTGGTTTGTGCTCAGTGTCAGCTGCTCCGACACAGCTCATGCTCAGATGGTGACAAGATCTCCTCTCTGGTTGTGGAACACCTGCAGTTCTTATTTTTCACATTTGGTAGCTTATTCAAAACAGACAATGCTGATCACTGAATTGAAGCAATCTTTGCCATCATTTCCACATGAAAATATTAGTTTCATATTTTACCAGCTCGATCCCAAAATCCAAATTGTCACACAGAGCATTATTTCTACTAGCATAGAATAAAATGTCTATGTTTTGTAAAAAACTCTCTTTGAACAGTGAAATTACTCACTGGGATGTCATTGCCCCTCTTTAATAATTTTCTCTACCATGTTTCCCCTTAGATCATTCACCTGAAAAGATTTCAGTTCGTTAATGGCCGCTGGATAAAATCCCAGAAAATTGTTAAATTTCCCAGAGAAAATTTTGACCCAAGTGCCTTTTTGGTACAAAGGGATCCGAGTCATTTCCAAAGGAAGCAGCTAACCCTGCAGGTTGAGAGCCTTCCTGAAGCACGGGCTGGCCAAGGGGACACCAAGAAAACAGATGTGCAGATCACTGGCACAGCAGGAGAAGGGGACACACTGAACAGGAGTCCATCCTCCCTAAACACTGCTGTCCTCAATAATGTCAAAGGTAGGGAATGATTGGGGAAAATTTCACTCACTGCTGGTGTTTGGAGGGGAAAAGTGTTATGTTCAAAATTTTAATGTTTGGGGTTTTTTTTGCCAAAGCACTACACTTGGAAATATTTCTTAGTGAAGCTTTAGCATAAAACATGAAAGAAAATGAGTTGCTCAGTGACAACAGATACTGGTACTTGTGTAAGTGGGCTGGAATTAGTGAGGGATGTGCTTCTGCATAAAATAATTAAATTTCAGTTTTTAGGTGTATGGATGTGTGTGCACAAAGATGGGGTTTTATTTCTATATATTACTCATGAGCTGCAGTGAAACAGTGGGGTTTAATGTTTGGCTATTCAAAAAAAATCACTTTAAAAAGTAATCTAGACTGTGTTAGTACTCATCTTAGTAATCTCTGTGCTTTCTGTCCTAGCATCTCCATCCTTGGGGAGGAAAAGTGGAACCAGCTGCCCCTCAAGTAAAAACAGCAGCCCCAACAGCAGCCCAAGGACTTTGGGGAGAGGCAAAGGGCGCCTGCGGCTGCCCCAGCTGGGGAAAAACAAACTGTCCAGCAGCAAGGAAAACCTGGCTGCCAACAGGGAGAACGGTGCTGAGCACGAGCAGGGGGATACTCTGACTAAAGGACAGGCTTTGGGGGGCAGCCAGAACGAGCTGTACCCTGGGCAGGACAGCGAGGGGGCTCTGGCCAACGGGTACCTGTGGGAGCAGAGCTCACTCAGCAACGGGCAGGGTGAGAACCACAGCGAGGACGACACCGCCGACGACCAAAGAGATGATGTCTGGGTCAACCCCATCTACAACCTATATGCAATCTCGGTAGGTGGCTGCTCCTCTGCCACAACTGCCTCCTTGGCACACTGCTTTAACCAAATGCCTTTGCTAGGTTCGTGCCAGCACGGCGATCTGTAGGGAAAAAGTCAGCACCATAAATTCGCTGTAAAACTGGGTATCAGTTAAGTCTCTGCTGATTTGTTCTGCTTGTGTGTGTAAAGTTAGTCAGCTCCAGCTGTCTGTATTGTCATGATGACTCATTCATAGATAATGAACTTGGGAATCATTTATTGGATGTTTGATCCAGGGTTTCTTTTCTTAATTTTCCTCAGTGCCATTCAGGAATTATGGGAGGGGGTCATTACGTCACTTATGCCAAAAACCCGAACAACAAGTGGTACTGCTACAATGACAGCAGCTGCAAGGTAAAGCACTTCTTTTCCTCATTATTTCACATCATTATTCTAATTATTAAAAATAATTTTTGCCTTGGTTACACAGAGCTAAAGAAATTTAGAATCGGAATTCTAGCTAAAGAAATCTTAGAATCACAGAATGGTTTGGGTTAGAAGGAACCTTGAAGTTCATCCCATTCCACTCCTCTGCCATGGGCAGGGCCACGTTCCATTAAACCAAACATTTGTGGGGAGCTGCTGTTCGAAATCAGGAGCATCTCCAAAGCTGCATCAGATATATATTAAAATTATTGACTGAAATTGTACGTGAGGTTTTTTCCAAGGTAACATCTGTTCATCAGCTGCTCCCATAATTAAGGGAAGATGCTTATTTTGTTCAAAGATGGCAAAATGACTAAGAATGGAAAGCCAGGAATACATTTCCATGATGGCAGCAGTTTGTATTCAGTTGGTGAATAACTCAGCTCTGACACTTCTAAGTATTTGCATTCATCACTATAAAATTGTCAGAGTTCCCAAGTAATTCACAGAGCGAGATAACAAAGAGGGGAGACAGAACACGGGATTCCTTGCATTGCACTCGGTTAAAAATACACTTTTTGGGGCAATATGTGTGTTTGAAGTGCAGCAGTTATCCCATGGGGTTTTTCTGGATGTTTTCCCCGTGTCAGGAGTTGCACCCGGACGAGATCGACACGGACTCTGCCTACATTCTGTTCTACGAGCAGCAGGGGGTGGACTATGCCCAGTTCCTGCCCAAGATCGACGGCAAGAAGATGGCAGACACGAGCAGCATGGACGAGGACTTCGAGTCCGACTACAAGAAGTACTGCGTGCTGCAGTGAGCCTGAGCTCCACAGGCTGAGGGAGAAACCCTGGGATGAGCCCCTGGGGAGGCCGTGACTGAGACAGAGAACAGCTTGTGGTTGTCATTGTCCCCTGTGAGCTGAAAGCACAAAAAGAGCCCCTGGTTAAGCAGTTAATATCCAGTAGTATTGTTTTGTTCTGTTTTCTCACTACATGCTCGAAATGTTTCTGATGTTGGACATCTGAGACTGCCACTGGCCTTTAAACCCAATGGTTTGAGAAAAGCCAACTAGGACCAAATAAGAGCTAAATTAAACATCCAAATAAGAGCTAAACAGAGTAGTGTAGAGTTTACCAACTGTTCTAACACCCCCCGAGGCTCTCGTTAGGTTTAAGGTAACGGGGAAAAACAATTTATACTGTTGTCTTTGGACAACATGATATTGCTACCTCCTTTTTCCTGCAGTTTTATTGCATTTTATTGGCAAAACAGGGAAGGCAAGAGAAGGAAAAGTGCACAAAAGGAAACAAATTACTGTCATGGGGAAGAGAAATTTCCAGTTTTGCCACCACTAATGTGTGTCAGTTGCTTTCTTTCTGTATGTTGGGAGCACAACCAACTCATCATTTGAGAAGAGATTAATTTCTACACTTGAATGGTTTATTATACTTGTGTTTTCTCCTCGTGTTGGCTGTGCAGATCAACATGTTTCAGGAATGGCTTTTCTGCCTGAAGAGTGGTGGCTCAAACTTTTTTGAGCTGCCTCAAGAAGAAACTTCAGGTTGGAGAGAGTAGTTGTGATTACACTCACGGTGTCTTAAAATGTGCACATTGCACAAAATGTTCCCAGCTTTTGGAAGGAGAGATGCTTGAGCTTATGTTTCATGACTGGTGTTGCTTTTGAAATTTGCACTTTTGAAAATGCATCTGATTCAATTGAAACCCACTGTTTGTTTGGTTTTGTTGTTGTTGTTGTTGTTGTAAGGGCTCTGGAGTGAATGGCTGTGAGTATCCACTGTGTATTTCAAAGGAAGAAGCTGTGGCTGTCAGGTAGCTGTTGTAGCATTCATGGATGGAGGTTTTTTTATTGGTTTCCTAACTCAGTTTCTTGTTTTCAAAATTTGGTTGCCTTTTCAAATTATTGTTTTGTTTGTTTGTTTGTTACACCAGGTTATGCAAATACTTGCAATTAAACCAGACTTGCTTTCCATGCCCTTGCAACATGCTCTGTAATTCAAGGGGCTTCTTGCATGAGGGGAAGTGTGACTGAGTCTTAGCAGAGACTGGAAAAAAAGAGGTTTGTTTTTTCTGAGCAGGCATTTCTTTAAACATTTTCAGTGTTAAATTGTTTGCATATCTGAATGAAGATAAAAATTTTCACTCTTTTGGCCTTTTGTTCTTCAGCTGAGCTTAAGCAGCTTATTAATTTTGTCGTCCATCATCTTCCCAGTTCTCTAGATTTTTGTACCTTCACTAACAAAACTGTTACTCACGTGGTTCTCTGCGATTGATGTTTGGATTCATTTTGGGGTGTTTGACAAGAATGCCAAACCTTCAGCAGTTTATCATTTCCAGGAGGATCTGGGGTTTATCCATTGAAGAAATGATATCAGCTGGTCTGGCTGTCTGCTCAGGCAGAGCCCTCCCAGCCTTTGGAGGTTGTGCCTCTTTGGGGACAGCAGATCTGTTCCAAAAATGAGTCTTGTCTTACCTGTCAGGTGTTGCTCCTTATCCTCTATGGTCTTTTATCTTTAAAGTGGTCTGAACATTGAGCCTAAAGAAAAGCAAACATGACTAGTGAATTTCTAGGTTAGAAGCTTTTTCAAAACCCACTTGTCTACTCCTCCTTCCGCAAACTCCATGAAAAGTGAAAGATTTTCAACTGATTTACTTTGAAATGTTTTATTTAAGCAGGTAGCACAATCTACTAATGTTATTTGATCTTCTGTGTTTGTTACATTGGTTGTAATTAATTTTTTAAATTAAATTAATTCAAGAATTAGTAGTAAATTTATTAAGTTAACTATTAACTACATTCACTTTGTAAATTATTGTATAAAACTTATTGACAATGCACTGACTTTAGAAAGATGTTAATGTACATAAATGCCTTGTAAATAAAATAGTGTTGATGTACTGGAATATGAGCTGTATTAAAACAAAGGTATTGGTAATTGTATATGGAGTGAACCTGTTTATCTGTAACTATATTATTCAAACAAATTAAATACTGTGGATGCAGATGAAGTGTCACTTCTTGTCAGATAATTTTTAATAACTGTTTTCCTGCTTTGAAGTGTCTGTGCTGCTTCTGTGAAGCTTAAATGCCTTTGTCAGTCCAAAAGCTGTAGCATGGGCGTGCATCCAGGAATTCTTTGCAGCTTCTTCATTGTTTACAAAAGGTAAGTTGGGTATTTTGTTGATGATAATAACACTTATTGCTTGAAAACAATCGGTGTCAGCAGTGGAGTGATCCCTCAGGTACAGGAAGGCTTTGCTCTGGTGTCTTTGGGCAGGATCTGCAGGTACCTGACGTGCAGTCCTGGTGCCTGAGGTGTCCCTGCTGCAGCCAGGGCTGTTTGCCCACGTAGCTGTGCCTGCAGACAGTGCTGGGCACTTCCCCTGGGCAGACAGGGATGGGAGAGCCCTGCTGCACTCACAGCCCTGCTTTTCTCCAAGCAGGAAGTGGATCTGGTTGAGTTGGCAACCAGACCAAAGTCTGCACAGAGCTGATGTCAGGAGCACGCATCACCTCGGTTCTTTAGCTGGAAATGAACCATTGTTCTTTTTTTACAGCCCTTGAAGATGCTCAGTGAGTATTTATCCAAGGATTAGCATGCACCAGCTTCCCCAGAGTGTCTCTGGAAGTGAAGCCATCTGTGGCTGGGATGGGAGTGTTGGTGCAGCACTGGGGGGTGACACTTCCCTGGTGATCATCTCTGAGCACTGGTCATTCTTACTGGGTGTGGTCACCCCATGGCCTCACTGGAGTCACTTGGGCATTTTCAATGTTGAAAATTTAATTTCATATAAAGAATAAGGGGTACAGTAGTTCCTGTCATGAATTTTCCTCTGTTACTTTGAGGTATTGAAAGGGGAATTTTAAAGGATGAAAAACGAATTACCGAGGATGTTCATACATGCTGCTGTCAGTGGTAAAGCTTTTATTGATTTCAGTGCAGCAGGGGACATTAAAGAGATGAAGGTGTCACATCCCTGCCCAACCTGCAGCCATGTGCTGCTGAATCCCTTTGGCTCCCCAGATCAGAGCTGTGCAGGTCTCACAGGAGGGCTCAGAATGAGCAGAGCCTGTTCTGTGAGGTGGGAGCAGTGGGAAATGGGCTGTGCTGGGGTTTTCCCTGCTCCCTTTGTCAGTGTGGAGTGCTGGAAGCACCTGTCCTGCTTTTGGGGGGGTCAGCCAGACTTCTGCAAACCTGAGGTGGCTTTTGGTGCTTCTCCTGGGAGGGAGGGGAAGGAGACAGCAGGGACAGCACCTCTTGTGCCAAACCCTCTTATTCCCCCCAGAGAGAGGGGAGGGATGGATGCACCAACCCTGCAGCCCACAGGAGTGACCACTGTCCCTTCCTGGCCTGAATCCCAAATCCAAAGGCATTTTCCATCCTGATCCAAGTGTTGGATCCATTCTGGAGCTGCTGTTCCAGCCAGAGTGCATCCCCCTGTTCCCTGTTCTCCCCTGGGCTGGCACAGGAGGCTCTATCCCTGCTTTTCTCTGTATCTAAATATGAAAATATCCCAGATTTATCTGTGATCATGTCCTGAGAACGTGCTGGGCTCCAGGTACAGCCACTGGCCCGGGGCCCAGAGCATCCACGCAGATATTAATTATATTAATTATACCTTTTGTTACTCTTTTTCCCTCAGGTCCAGTAAATTGAAGCAAGAAGTGAGTAAAATGCAGTCATCCATGCTTGCTGATTTATGGTTTCAGGAAAATAAAAACCTGTCAGGAGCTGGGGAGATTGTGCCTTTTGTTTGGGACAAGCCTCTGGCTTCCTCCATCGTGTGTAAAAGATTTCCTGTTTGTGAAAATGAAAAGCAATGTTTGATAAGGTCCCTTCAGCAAAATGAGTCACAAAAGAGAAAATAGATTAAGGATGCTTCTAGATTTGATAGAAATTAAATTTCACTGTGAGTTGTGAGCATTGAAAACCAGTGAGGGAAACTTACGGCAAAATACTGATTTTATTTATATTTAGGGTAATTTCAGACACACCTGAAAGACTGAACCTCACCCAACTTTTACCAGTGCATTTAAAACTCGTGGTGAGAGCACAGAGATGTCCCCAGGTGGGTCACAAGCTGCTTTGGGTGGTCAGAGTTCATGCACTTCCCTCCCCTGCAAAAAAAAATAAACAGCAGCAGATGCTTCAGAGCCTTTGTCAGTGTTTGTGTGAGCTGGCAATGCAGCACTGTCTGTACTCTGATATTTTTTATCTCAGTGTTGCTGAAATTTTTTTCAGCATTAGATTTTTATTGGGTGCAAAGTCCAAATGAAGTGGCTGAGAGAGCTGTGGTGTGTGATGACTTCTGGATTTTGGAAATATTGTCTCTAAATGGCTGTGAACATTCTCAGTGTTGTTTCTCAGCTCTGTGTGAGCTTGAAATCCTGTGGTTTTCCATGATCCTGAACAGGGGAAGCACAGGGAGCTCCTGGGGCCCTTACCAAGGTCTTATTTTGCACAAAACTATTGAATCCCAAGTTCTTTCTGACTCTTCTCCAGCTTCTTATTCCCTCAAAGTACCTTGCAAATTACATTGTCTTTACACCATTAATTTGAGAGGTTTTGGTTAAACTGAGGTTGAAGAAAGGAACTGAACTAACAAATGGGAAAGGTGGTGGATTATATGCCATGTTTGGAGTCAGTGAAAAGGTTTGAGACAACAGGTTTGGCTCAATCTTTGCATCCCACAGGAGTTTGTCCAGGAATTGCTGCATCTCTGGGTAATCTGGTTTAAAGTTTGCTGAAATGTGATATAGAAAGCAGAGTTTTAGGTTAAATCTGTATGGTTAGCATGCAATGAAATTGTGCCTTCACCTAACGCAGCATTTTGTTGGGGAAAATATTTATGTATCTTATAAATAAACCTTGGCCTCCCGAGGAGAAGCTGCAGGAAAGCTGGAGCGTGGGTGTTGGTTGGGAGCTGGAGAACAACAAAGGGAAGCTGCTGCTGCTGCTGCTGCAGGGCCAGAAAAAAGATCCAACACCAGCACTGGCAAATCAAAACCCTTACAAATGGTGTTTGTGCTGTGATGTTTGGAGTAGGGAGACAATGCAAGGAACAGCGTGATTACAGAGCTCAGCCCGGACATTGTGAGGCAGATCCCTCCCCCAGGGGTCGGGTGACAGGGACAGCTGTCCCCTGTGCCTGGGGAGGGCAGAGGACATGAGGGGCTCGTCCAGAGCAGCTGAGGCTGCCCCTGGATCCCTGGAAGTGTCCAAGGCCAGGCTGGAAGGGGTTTGGAGCTGCCTGGGATGGTGGAAGGTGTCCCTGGATGGTGGAAGGTGTCCCTGCCATGGCAGGGGTGGGATGAGGGTATTTAATATCCCTTCCTACCCGAACCATCCTGGGATTCCCAGAGAGGGAGGAAGAGCTCAGCAGTGGGGCAGGATGAACATACCCCAGTGTGATGCAGACTCAAATATTCAGGAATTCTTGGCAGGAGCAGAGCCATTGAACTGGGCTGTGACGATCCCCCTCAGCTCAGTGCTGTGAGGACACAGCTGGGGCACAGCCCCAGCCCCCCCAGTTCAAAGCAGCCTGGGGGAGTTGCAGAGACCAGGGCTGAACTGGCTGGATTGGAGCTCTGGGCTCAGCAGTTCCTGCAGGGATGATTTCAACCACAGCCCAGTGCTGGAGGTTTGTGCTGAGAGCAAGCAGAACAGAAAGGTGGATGAATTTTTGTTCCGTGTTGCTTTCATTCTGCCATGCAATAAAAACCCTTTAAATCCAAGCCACTCCTGTTGTACCCAAACACTCCTTGGAGGGGCAGGGAAGGATTCCACACGGGAAGGCTCACACTGGCTGTGAGCACACGCTGCTCTTTGGGACCTTGCTCAGGAGCTAACGCGTTGGAAATGTTTGCTTGCCATATGGCCGTGCCTTTTTATCTGCAGGTTTGATTATATAAATGTTCCTGTTTAAAAGACACACGCCAGGGAATAAATCTCTGGGCCCACAGACTCTTTGAGCAGGCAGTCCCAGCATTTAACTGGTAACAAAGAGAGTTGGAGTGGAAGCTTTTTGATAAAGAGTTGGCAGCATATCAGAGAGGCAGCTTGGCCACGAGATGTGAGCAAGGATGTCACACTGGATGTTTAAACTCCTTACCTTTCCTTCCAATTCCTCCTCTTTTTTTTTTTTTTTTTTTTCTTTAAATGATTATGAATGAATTATAAGAGAGACAGTGATTGTTTTCAGTGTGTATGTGTTCAGATAGTGGCTCAGTTAAAAAAGACATTAAATTTGGATTTTAACAGAATCCAGAGCTCTGGCTGCTCTAACTGCACTTTAAGTAATAAGAATTAAGAATGATCTGAAGAATGATCAGCTTTTAGCACGAAATCTCTTGTTCAACTGATTTAACTGGGCCCAAACTTCTGGCTGTAATTTAAAGTTTTCTTCCATGAGAGTGGCAGGTGCTGCCACACAGCAAAAGCCAAGTTGAGCGTGAGGAAGGGTAGAGTTCAAATAAACAAAATACACCAAGGGATGAATACACCATTAAAGGGAGGCGAGGGATAGAACACAGATGTGAATTTCCCTTCTGAATATCTTCCCCTGCCTTTGGCTGCTGGGCTTTGATGTTGCAGAGCACAAAGAGACTCCTCCTGTACCTGAGCTCTGTGTTCCAGGCAGAGCCCAGCCAGGTTATAAATCTGTAACGTTGCACTTCACCTTTTGTGTTTTGCTTAATGACCTTTTAAAAATAAATGCAGGATGGCTGAGGGGAACAGGATCAGTGGTGGAAAAGCTGACACGTCCGCAACCTGAGCCCTGATCCCTCTGATTGCTCCAGCCCGTTTAACAAAACTTCTTTTGCTTTGTGCTTAAAAAAAAAAAAAAAAAAAAAAAAAAAAAAAAGAGGGAAAAGGGGGACAGGAAAGGGTTTTCTTAGCTGGGTTCTCTGTCTTAAAATGCAGCTGGAAAGTGCTTTACTGGGGAAATGCTGCATGGAGTTACCCGTCTAAAGAACAGGGCTGCAGTCACCCGAATATCAAAATATATTCTATCTGCTATTTCATTTTCATGGAAAGTTACTGTTTTAAGGGGCTTTTGCCTCTTTGGAAGTGTCATCCTTCATTTCTCTTGCATAAAAATGACCATTTAAGATCCTCATCAGGCTCTTGTTCTATTTCCCACAGTACTAAATTTAATATGCACAGCCCATAATATAAAGAAATGTCTGATAACTCTTACTCAAATCCATGAAAATGTAAGTTATCCCTGAGGAATATCTTTCCATAAAACGTCCTCCACTTGAATGAAAGGAAAACTGCAGTTTCCCACCATTTCAGACCGGGACAATAATTTATTTTGGTGATGATTATAGTGGATATTTTTGATTCATGTGTACAATAGTAAAACTGACACTATTTTCTTTTGTTTGTGTATTTTGCTTAAAATAAAAGATTACTCCAAGGGAAGGCATTTGAGGAAGACTGCTTGCAGAGAGGGGCCAGATTTATTTTGGCTGGCTGTGCTGTCCTGTCAGCTGGACAACAACCTGCACCATTCCCAGTCCTTCAACCCCTCTCAGCTGCCTTTGCCTCAATAATTTCCCTGCAGAATCCCTGCTGGAGCTCAGCTGATGCTGACTATCCCTTGCAAGCCGTACCAAAAACTTCCCAGCATTTTTACTGCTTAGGATTCCCCAAATGTCTGGAACACCAAAAGCCCAGTGTGTTGTGGGCAGGTCACTTGTATTATTAATTTCTGCTGTTGTGCTGTGCCCCGTCTGAGATTTTATTTCTTTTGGTAGAGAACGAATTGAATTTTTATTTCAGAATATTGCTCTTTCCACCTAATCTTAGCAGTTCCCTCGTGTGCCAGGTTTTTCCCTGGCTGTTGCCTCCCTGGTTTGCTCCTATGAGGTGCTGGTAAAGCTGAATTTTGCTGTTATTGGTGGTGATCCTTTTTTAAACAAAAGGAAAAAAAAGGAGGAAAGGATGGGAGGAGAGAAAATTAATTCCATTTTATAGATCTTGCTGGTTTTGTTCTGTAAATGAACTGAACTCTGTGAGGGGGTGCTGTCAAGCCCGGTGTCCATGAGGGAGCTCCTCCTGTGGTTTCACCAAACTGCTGCTCCTGTCCCAAGACTGAGCCCTTCCCAAGCTCATTCAGAGCTCGCTAAGGAGCACAAGGCCAGGATTCTGATAATTAATGAGCTTTACCTGAGGTATTTGCAAATCGCGGCCTGTGGGCTGCCCATGGTCCCACCGGGCCTTCACTGCCACAATCCCGAAGCAGCCCCGCGGCTGAAGCAGGAATTGCAGCGGATTTTAAAGGGCGATCGGAGTGTTTGTGCTTTATGAGCTTTAATGGCCGTTTTTTTAGAATAAATCCATCTTGTTCCATCACATGTACCCTCATATCTGTGGGATCATAAACCCCAACGTTCCGTTTATGGCCTGGCACTGCCTCACGAACAAAGGGCCGGCAGGAACCCGGCACCGGGGGGGTGATGTGACACTAGAGCCCATTTTGCAGCTCTTGATAAGACACCGTGTTCCTGCCAATCAAAAGAAAAAAAAAATTGTTTAATTGTTTTTAAAAAAAGGGTTATAAAACTCTTGGAGGAAATGGAGCCTTGGCAATTCTTCTGCTCCCAACCTGCTCTGTGGGCTGAGCTCTGTCCATGTTCCTGGGATTGTCCCAGCTCCCAGTCCCCAAAATGTTTGAGCTGTAGCAAGCATTTGGAGCCCTGAAATTCCCTGAGGAGATGGAAATGAGAGGTGAATCCTCCTTTCCTCAGATGTGTTTGGCAGGAAGGGCTGCACAGAACATGGGGCATCATCAGTCACAGAGGGTCTCGGCTTCACACAGAAGCTTCAGCACCTCCACAGTTCATTTTTTTGTCTTTATCCTGCTCTTTTAAGATTTAAACTCCTTTTGTTTTCCTCAGGGAGGTCACTGCTGATCTACCAGGATTATTCTTATGTTTCCCAGCGGCTGCTGGGCTCCAGGACATGAGCCATTATGTTTTACTGCCTGTAAGAAAAGCATTTTATGTAAAGCTGAGAGCTTTGTGTACCACAAACTCTTACAAAGATACTGCACTCTTGATAGGGATTGTCTATGATTTATTTAGAGTTTAATCTCGACATCAGCACAATCAGTAAAATGTATAACTTCTCTGCCTTTCTTTCTCTCTCATAAATTCTTCATAACCACCCCCAATCTGCAAACTCATCCATCAAGATCTCTCTGTGCTGGGAACAAGGAGCAGCCCTGGTGAGGTGGGGAGGGGAAGGGTGGTGAAGTTCTAAAGGTGATTCCACTCAATGGAAACCAGGGTATTTTTGTGAAGCAATAAAAAGGAAGGACAGGGAAAAGTTTAGATGGCTTGGTATGGGTTATGGAGAAACAAAACTCATTAAAATAGTCTCAGCTGTTTGGGTTTCTTTTATATCAAACTGTGTTTGAGTAGTGGATGTCTAAATCACTTCAGAAGATATTAATAGGTAAAAGGTAATAAAATAACCCAAATTGATTACCATACCATTACTTATACCCTTTATGATATAACTTTAAATGCAAATTGTGCTCAACTGCAAGAAGGGAAATAATGTGCCAAAGGCATTTCAATTAATTGCTGTAGTTAATTACACTCATAATTTTACTTGTGTGACTAATTATAATCAGCTTTTAGCGGTGTATGTGGATTTATTTCTGATACTAAAAGCCCCAAACAGCAGGTTATTTTTAGGAAAAGCATTTAAACCTTATAATGAAAACTGCATGTTCCCATTCTCAGCAGTTGTCTTGAAGGAGCTGTGTCTGTTCAGGAGGAGTTTGGGGGAGATGAGGAAGGAAAAGTGTCCTGGCTGAGGTCACTGTGGCCCTGCTGTGCCTCCAGCTGGGGTTTCATTACCTTTTCCACAGGTACACATAATTTACCAGTAAATCCTACATTTCCTTTCTTTAAAAATCCAATTTACATATGAATTTCTCCCACACAAAGCATTTTCCACAGTCACCTCTGTTCCCAGGTCATTTGTTTTTCTGTCATTGCAGAGTTTTTAAATCCCATCTCATTTTAGTGCTTTGTGGAAGAAAATCACCAAGTCCACGTTTAACTCTATCAAAAAGAGCCTCCCATCTCCAAGAGTAATGATTTTTCATAGAATCATTTATAGAATAATAGAGCCATTTGGGTTGGAAAAGACCTTTAAGATCATCGAGTCCAGCTGTGATTTTTGTACCTGAGACTCCTGTGCAATGGGGTCCCTGTCCCTGGAGCACAGGGAGTTGATGTTACACCTGGCATTTATTAAATTCCACACTTACTGAGCTCTAAAACCAGCCTGGGAAGTTTGATAGGCTTCTCTGTATGCTTTTTTTTTTACATGGATTTGCTGTGTGACATCTTTTCAACAGAGAGGGTGCTGGCAAGTTTTCCCTGTGGAATCCACATCTGGATGGGCAAGGAAGGAAAGGATGAAGGAAAAATCTTTGTCCTTCTCTCCCAGCAGTCACAGAAAACTAATTTTGTCCAGACGAGTTCATTTTGAGCTGGTGTTTTGCCACAGGAGGAGCTGACTGTAAGTGGAGTTGCCAAATTCGTCAGAATTCTTTGTGGGTAATGTAAATACATTTCTTGTGAGTAACAGTTTGGTTTCCTTGTCTCTCTGTGCTTCCTGAGAAAAATGTTTTGCTGAAAACACATTGTATTAGGATTTTTTTGTGCCTGCCCCTGCTGTCACCCCCTGCCCCTCTGATGAGTGGGAAGGAGCAGTGCCTTCACCTCTCACACCTCTGGAGCTGCTCTCAAAGCAAGGTGCAGCCCAAAGCAAGGAAAAGATTGCTTGTGGATGGGTTTTACAAACCCCTCTTTGTTTTATTTGTTTTAACCCCAATTGTAATTGCCAGTGTTGTTTCCCTGGGACTGCAGCTTTCAGCCCCACAGCCATCAGCTCTGGCTCCAACATATGTGAAATGTATCAGTGCAGTTCTGTGCTAACCCTAATGGACATGGGAAAATAATGTTCTTGCTGGGTCCTTCCAAATGTTTCTGTTCCTCCCCCCACCCTTTCCTGTATCATGCCTTGGCTATTTGTCCTTCAGGAGTGACTGTCATTTCCTGGTGTCTTCACAATAAAAGAATTTCATGCCAAACGTCGCCGAGACAAAATTCCTGAAAACCAGCACCTCAGGTTACCTGTGGAACAGCAAATTGCTTTTCCATAACCATCCTCACAAAGCAAATCAGATGTCCCACTCGAAGCCTTCTTGTCTTTTCCTGCTTTTTCCTGGGAATAGCTTTTGCTGGGGGTTTTTGTTTATTGCCTGCATTAATGCTGGTCCTGTCCTTGTCACCTCCTGCCCCAGAGCAGAACCTGGACGCCAAGAGGGGCCTCGGGAAGAGCACAGACTGGTTTCAATCCCTGAGACAGGAGTAGATGGAGCATTTCCCTTTCCCTTACTGCCACAGCACTGAGCCACTCAGTAAAAACACTGATCCTTGGCCAGGGAGATGTTATTCACACTGGGCTTGGTGCTGAAGAGCTCTTAGGGAAGATTCACTCTCTTTCCAGCAGATTTTTTTTCCTCCTTGTAGTTCTGTTTTAATCTGTTTCATTGTGCCTGTGCCCTCTGATTTATCATTTATTATTAGGAATAAATGACAGCTGAGCCAGATCCTGCAGGGTTTATTCCAATCATCCCTTGGAGAGCTGCCTATGAAATGAGAATTGAGGAAATAACCTGAAGGAGAGGGATGGTAGCTTGCACATCTTGGTCAGTGCAAAAGGCATTTCTCAGGTATCCCAAGGAGTGTTCCCATCATTGCTTTTAAAGCAGGAGTTCCCTGTCCTGGGTGGGTGGAGTTGGGCACCAGCTCTGCACACCTGGGCAAGGTGCCAGACTCCAGGAATCTGCTGAGTGGAGAGAACACCCTGTGAAACAGAGCCCCTGAACTCTGCTGACAGTGGAAACATCCCAAGGCACATCCCTGCCCCCTGCCCCAAAAATGCAAACCCAGCCCTAAACCCAACCCTAAATATTGTGAAGACAACGGGGGGGGGGAGGTCACGTTCCTCTTCTGAAAGAGTTTGTGGATTCCCCTTCAGCAAGGACAAAAGAAATAAAAACTCAGAACAATTCAAATATAGCTCTGTTGTTCACCTTTAATATTTCATTTCTGCTTGCTCCTCCAAAGATTTTCAGTTACATAAAAATACAATTAAAGTATTAATCTTTCCTTTAAACTTAAATAGGTTTGTTTAAAAAAATACCTTAAATAGGTATTTTTTTAAAGCTTTACTGATTGATTAATATGAAAATAATTTCCCCCCTTTTGGTGAGCTGTGGTTACTCTCACTGCCAGGATTTTCCTGAAAATATATAAAGTTATCTCTGCAAACATTGCCCTTAAAGGAAAAAAAATACTAATCTGCTAATATGAAATCTTATTTTGGTGTGGCCAAAATCTAAAATCCTAAAAGAAGCTGTAACATGTTATATGGCACTAGCCAAAGAGAAATGTTATGTCCCTCTTCAGAGAGAGAACTGGAATAATATAAGAAAACCCCCTTTCCCAATGTATTTTCTATGAGTAATTGGGTAAGATCTGAAGGAATTGGTTCAAACCACAATCCTCTTGGAAAAAACTATGAATCTTGACCATATGTGAATATTGCAGGTATGCTATTATAAAAAATTATATATATAAAAGAAATATATATATTTATATATTAGAAAGAGCAATTTCTTGAGCTGTCCTATTTTATTAGGCAAATTACAACTACAAAGGGTGATCAGAGTCTCCTGCTTCAGAAGCAGCCCTCCAAAGAGAGGGAATTTCCACAGATGTGCCTCTGGTCTGTGGGGATGAGCCTCCCTGCTGCTCCCCAGCACATCACATTGGCCATGGCATCCCAGAGAGGGATGAATAAATAACAGAGGAACCTGATAGCCCCCAGCAGGAGATGGGGTGGAAGGAATCCAGTGTCCTTATCTGAAATTAATTGAGATATTCTGAGGGAAGGAGGGGGATTTATGTGTTGGGTGAGTGCCCTTCCCTGGAGGGGACAAGCCAGATGGTGCCTGGCTGTGTGTGGGCATTTGATCTTTGTACCTTCAGGTAGGACAGTGTGGAATTGTAGGAATTACTCCACATTTCACTGCTGGATTTGCAGTGTTGAATGTAAACATGCTCCAAACCAACCCCTTCCCAGGCACTTAAGAACAGATTCCTCTCCAAGGTTCTCTGTGCAGCTCCTTCCAGTGCTGCCTTAAAACTACAGGATAATCCAGGCTAATGCTTTCTCTGAGTGCATTGGCTTTTGAAATCGAATTTCCATTGCTTTATCTCCCAGTTCCTTTGAGTTCTGGTGGTTTGGGTTTCACCAGAGCAGCACAGAAGCCCTTGGTTAATGTTTGGAGGAGGACAAGGCTGTATTGGGACACAATTCATGAGAGGCTGAGACAAGCAAAAATAACAAGAAATTAAGGCCCAGGACATTGAACGAGGTGGGAAAGGCTCAGTGGGACAGAGAGCTGAGGGTGCAGGTCAGAGCCAGGGCCAGCAGCAGCAGCTGTGCCGTGGGCAGGGCGATGCTGGCACCCGACCAGAGCACCCTGCGCCCATTCAGGGGCTGCGCTGGCCGGAAATTCTCCACCATGGGAGTGGAGTTCTTCCCATCAAAGTGCAGAGCTGAGAACTGGGACAGCTGCAAAACACAACAGTCTGTTAAATCCGCTTGCCAGGGGACTCTGGGAATTGTGCTGCAAGTCCGTGCTGCCTCTGGTTTTGAACCTGAGGGTTTAATGGGTGCCTTAAACCTTGTAGGAAACACCATGGCAGAGGCCACTGGAGAGGTCACTGAGAGATGGCTCCTTCCAGCCCTGGCAATCACGGGCACTTCCTCTGAGTGGGAGCCAAATGCTCCGTGCAGCCAAGGACTGGTTGCCCCAGAGCTCCTGACGCACACGGCGCCGGCCCCGGCCGCCACGTCAGGGTGACACGAGGCAGGAACAGCAGGAATTCTGTCCCTGGTCAGGTTCCTGGCTGCTCTGTGTGCCCCTGGGCTGTGCTGGGGGCACTGGGAGAGCGCTCAGGGCACGCTGTGAGTGAGAGCTGAACTGGCTCTGGGCCAGGCTGTGTTATCTCTGCATAGCCTGTTTTTTCCAAGCACTCAGAACTCCATCTCCTTTTCCTGCCTGCAGGTCAGAAATGGGCTGCTTGATGCTGATGGGCCCAAGGTCTGGGTTTGGAATTACTGTGTTCTGCTGCCCTGACAATGGGAGAAAAGCCATGGAGCTGGGGAGGGAGCAGGTGGCAGCAGTGGAGTGCTGCTGACGAAGCCCTGAGCTTGCAGGGGTTTCTTGGCTTTCTCCTCACGCCGTCATTTCCCCTTCCTGCCCCTTTCCTGCCATTTTGTGAGGGATGATTTAGCAGGGTCAATCAGCTGACAGCGGGGAGCACGCTGAGGCTGCTGCCAGGGGAGGCTGTGTGGGGAACACTGAGGTGTCACCCTGAGGGCAGGCAGCCTGGGGACACGGCCCAGAACCTCCAGGCTGTGCCTCTGCCACTCACCTGGAGCTGGCTGAGCATGACTGGTGTCTCAAAGATCGTCCAGATGACGCCCTGGTAGCAGTCAGGGGTGGTGAGGGACCCGTCATAGCGATAGTACCTCTCAAGGTCCTCCTCAGGTGGGAGAAGAGAGCTCAGTGGCAAAGGATCCACCTTTGCTGATTGCCCTGGAAAAACCACGGGGGAAAATCCCTTGTAATGCCTGTGGCTGCAGGTTTTGCCCACATTTATCCTCACCCCACACAGCTTGTGAAATCCCTGGCACGAGTGTCTTACCTTTGTATTTAATATTCTTTAATTCCCTCAATAGAGTTTCATAGCTTTTATTTTCTTCGTCAGCCTGAAAGGGAAATATTTTCATTCCACGTTGTGTATTTCTCTACAAGTGACTGCTTTTAATCAGTGGTGAATAAAACAGAAAAGGGCCACAAGAAAAAATAACAGCAGGATGTAGAAAAGGGTAGAGGAACTCAGTGCTGGCAGAATGCCTGCAGAAGATAGAGAGGTTGAAGTCTTGGGCTACTGTGATACTGACATAAACATAAAATATTGACATAGAAAATGCCTCAGCCAAACTGCTGGCTGAGATTTGAGAGGGGCAGTTGAAAATTTCCCTGCCTACCTTTACAAAGAAGGCCAACACAGCCAAACCATCTGGAGTTTTCTTGGCTTCTGTCACATCTGGAACATCTTCTCTTATGTGGACGATGTGAAGCTGGAACACATCAGCCAAGGACAATTATTTCCACCCTCAGACCTCCCTAGGGGAACTAGCCAAGAGATTTTGTGAGCAGGATCTCAGAATTCCAGAGTTCTGGAGTGAAACTCGTGCTCCACACAGTCCCACCTACCTCCATGGGGTATTTCTCTCCATCTATGCTGTGCTCTGAGCCAGGGATGTTCTGTTGCTCACCTAGGACTCCCCAGTGAAAATGGAATTCTACTGCCTTGTATTTTCTGCCCAGGCCTCCTCCTCCAACTTTAGGGGATGTGTCTAGTGCCACTTTAACTGGGGAAAAAAAGCAGAAATTGTTTTAAAGGAGAAGAGCAGATCCTACATTAACAGTATGTGAGAGCACAAATGTTCTTGAGATTCAAATTTATCTTCAAGTTCTCACTTGGCTTTTCAGAATGAGTGTTCCAGAAATTCTGCTCTGCAGAAACTGAACTCTTACAGAATCATGGCTGAGTTTAATTTGAGATTAATTCTAACCATTATGACCTCTGGAGTCAGAGCTTCTTATACTCCTCAGAACATCCTATATTCCTTCATTTTTTTTCCTAAAAAAACCCATCTATCAAAGTAAATTTGATCCCAGTTTATTTGGGTTTTAACCATCATTTTAATCTCTTGTTGTCTGCACTGTAACATTTCCTTTGAGCAGGGTTTAAAGATATTCTGTTTTAATTTAGAGTAGTGCTGCAATTTAAGCCTAAGTCATACATATTTGAGATATATTTTAAAATTTTCCTTTTTGCGACCCCCACATTAAGCACAGCACTTCTCTTTGCACAGGAAAATTCTGGATTGCAGTCCCAGAGGAAAATTCTGGATTGCAACCCCAGAGATGTCATTTCTGTTCTGAATTCCAAATGAACTTGGAGAGTGCATGAGTCATTTAGTTCCTTTGCTTTTTAATCTGTAAATGGATGAGTCAGATGTCTTTGTGGGCTTTGTTTATTTAGCTTAAGACCTTTGAGACAGCGACCTTTGCTATGTGCCCATCACGGAACATAATGAGGGTCTAATCTCACCTGCAGCCTCTAATTGCAGCTGTAATTTAAACAATAACCTCCTCATTTAGCACAGGAATTGGTTGCCCTCAGAAGTAAGAGATTTTTAAAGCCCAGATTAAACCCCTAATCCATTGGCAGGCTGGGGAAGATGAGGAGCAATCCTTATAAATATTAATTTCGATGTAAAAGGGACTGTAATTGGACATCCTGGAGTATCACCCTGTGTTGGGAAATTCATTAATCCATATATTAGTGAAAAGTCAAAACATTCCTTTTTCTTGTGGTCTGCCACGACAGCAATGTTTGAAATTTGAATTTCTGGCTGTTAAAATCTCCCCAGCCGCCTTCCCACCTTTCCCTTTTAAATCAGGAAATATTTGCCACTTGCTGCTTTCTGCTTTGAGGATTTGGCACTTAAAACAACCCATCCAAGATTTTAAAAACACCTATATGTAACTTACAAAAAAAATTAAACTACAGGTTTATTTTTAAAGTTGAAGTAATTGAACATAATTTTTTTGGAGCAGCATCCTCAGTATTGTGAAGGAAGGTGGAGGAAGTGGAACAGTTCTAAATTACTGTTAATTGATTCAAGGTTTACTGATTCACTAAGTAGCTGATCAACATCAGATAACTTCTGTGTACAGAGAAAACAGGTCTGAATCTGAGAAGAATATAGCTCATTATTTAAAGAACTAATAACACACAGCACTGAGAATGACTTTCCCACACCAGGCTTTTCTCCAGCAGGGTTCTTTGTGCAGAGGCAAGAGTTGGAAAGGACCAGTCCAGGAATGAAGTGGTTTCAGCAGAAAATGATAAAATTCTGCCCAAATTGTTGTCCTGCCCACCTGGCCCCAGCCCTGGCTCTGTTTGGGTTGGGGAGGTTTGGTTTAGAGCTTCTGTGACACCTCCAGCTCTGCTCCTGCACAGCAATTCCTGCTGAGATGTTCAAGAACCACATCCACAATCCCAAAACTTCATCACTCCCACAAACTTCCTAAGAAAACTTTGACCCCAAAAACGTTCTGGGAGCTTCACTTCTGAAGCAGAGAGGTGAGATCCCATCTGTGCTCCCCTGCTGTGCTCCAGGGATGAGGAAGGAGCCAGGGGAATCCCAAATCCATCCCCAGGAGCAGGCTGGGCAGTACTTGCCTGTGTGGCCGTTGTTTTCCAGGTCCCACTTGGCAGAGCCCTTCACATCGTACCCTTCAAAGGTCAGGGGCTTGAGGCTCTTCTCATAAACCACATTTCGGGTGACAATGTTGACAGGGGACTGTCTTCTCCCTTTGCATTCTGCGTTTGTCTCGTGCCATTGAGCAGGACCTGCTCAGGGATGAAGAGAATGTATTTTTTTTTCCCTATAGACAAACCACCCAACTGAAATGGGGCATTTGGGACACCACCCAAACTTCTGGGGTGGTTTTTACATTTGTGTGTTTGATTTTTACATTTGTGTATCTGATTTTTACACTTGTGTATTTACATTTTTACATTTATTTGCACATTTCTACGTTATCCTTGGGTGACACAAAATGAGCAGTCACCACAAGCACCGAGGGCTTCCAAATTCCCTGTTTGGCACTGCCATGGTCACAAATAATGAAACCACGAGGCATTAAAGGCTGAGTGCAGTGGATTTTCTGCATTATTTCTCTCAGCAGTCCCTTTGCAAAGCAGAAGAATCACCAATGTGATTGGAAAAAGAAATTGCTTGGCAGTACCTTCACACTGTGGCTGCTCACACTTCTGGGACCGATAACACCAGTGGCCCACTAAAAAACAATAAATAAAACAGGTGAATGAAAATCTGTACAAATTATGCCCCCAAAAAGCAGCAGGGAAATGGGTTGTCAGCTCTGCTCTCTCTAGATCTCCTCCTGATCTCTCATAAACCACTCTATAGCCATTCATATCCCCCCAAGATTCATGGCAGGAATTTTTAGGACTTTGGATCATCAGAATTCTGAATGGGTTGCAGTCCTAAAGAATTTGGTTTTCAAACCTCGGCTTCCTCAGCTTCTTGAGGCAAAAGTTCCACATTTGAATATATGCAGTGTTAAAGCAAATTTCCTTTTATCAGCTCTGCACTTGCCAGCCTCTCACAGACTTGTAAATTCACTTATGCAAGAGGACTTATCTAAGCCTGTTCCAGGAACTCCTTTGAAGGTTACCTGGGGAAGAATTCTGAGAAATGAAGGATCTCACTTCCTGCAGGACCTGGAGGATCTTTGCTCTAACTCAGCTGGTCCCAGCCCACAGGCATGGGTGCAAAATTCTTCAGCAGAACAGCTGAATTTTACTTTTTCATTGTCAAAAGAAATACAAAATTCAGAGGACAAGAGCTGATTTAAGTGTTTGTCTAATTAGGACAGTAGGATTGTTTTGTTTATCCCAAGTTGCTTCGGTGGCTCTTTATTTATTCTAAACTTTAAGTTGACTTTGACAAGGGTAGTTCTCTTTGGTTATTTAACTTCAATCCATAACAATTCAAACCCTCTTATAATGATGATTAATACCACACCTTCTGTTTGCTTGTGATTAGTAAATTATAGACATTTTAATAAATGGCTAATCAATTTTAAGGATAATTATGGAGGAGCCCTGTCACTTGACTGGTAATTACCTTAATTTGTAATTTATAACACACCTGCTGGAAGGCTTTTAACACCTTTATCTTGATATCAGTGGCATAACAATACATCCATCTATTAAGGATTTAGAAGTTATAAATAGAGAATTGTTGTAAAACCTGAGCAGCTGTGACACAGAGGGAGACCTCGTGGCAATTAATACAACTTTAAAAAAATGTCAGTTTTAGATTTTCTTTCACAAAACCGAAATTTCTGCTGAAAACTCCAAACAATGTTGCCTCACTTTGTAGTTTAGCAAGATTGAGAAGAAAAGCAAACTTTGCTTTTTTTGTGTGGGGATTTCTATGTTGTTTACCAAAAACCAGGTTTGATGAGGTTTTATCCTCTTGGCAGATTCCTAAACACACACAAAACTTCATTTTCCAGCACTGATTGTTGCTTTTTTTATCTTTCCAGGACAGTGGCACTGAGTTTTTCCTCATTCCTGCTGTGAAACTGCAGAAGTTCCGAGCACGGAACGTCACCGAGTGCCTTCATCCATATTTTAATCAATAAATTAAAATGATTAATTTTAATTTATTGCAGAATGCCAGCTGAGCTGATCTCCACACCACCTGGGCGTGCTCCACGTGGGTTTTCACACGGATCAAAGGCTCCAGGTGTGTTTTTGGCAGCTGCCCTGGGGTCAATGTGAACTTTAAACAATCCCAGCAGCCTGGGATTGGGAGTTTCTTGGCAATTTACACACGAAGGAACCTTCAGGTGAGAAAAAACCAGCAGGAATAACCTGGAAGGATTTGCTGCCAAACCTTTGGGATGGAAAGCAGAGGGGGAAGGTGAGAGCTCCAAGCTGGGCAGTTCCAGGAGGTTTCCCAGTGGAATGGGAGCATGACCTGGACTCCAAAGCATTTCTGCAATGAAAATCTGATTTTCCAGGTGGTCTGAGCCACAGCTGGGAGCCAGGACAGCAGGTTCAAGGCTGTGGAGATTTTAAACCTCTACTGTGGTACCACAAAAATCAAACTGAGCCACAGGGGGAAGGGGAATTACCCCCACATTGTGCTGGTGGTGGTCCTGAACCAGTGTCTGTGTGCCAGAGGGGAATGGAAATGGGTTATGGAGCCTTTTGGTGCAAACCCACGTCCCACCCTTCCCAAACACAGAAATCACTGAGTTTTTACTCCCTGAACAGGTGTCTGGGAAGTTGTCTCAAATAAACTTGTGGTTTTCAATCACCTCTCAGTAAATTGACACTTGAGCACAGCACAGACCTTCCAGCCCAGGCACCAAAATGATGGGAAGAAAAAGCTGAATAAAATAAAATTTAATTTTGAAAATCCAGCCCTCAGTGGCTACAGCTGCCTCACATCCGGCTCTCAGGAGTGTTCCATAATTAGTATCTGATTTTTGCATCTTTCCACCAAATTCCTGATGTCTCTGAACGAGGCAAGGATTGTGTTTTCTACCAAGTCCTTACCACACTTGTGGTTGGATGATATCAGTGAAGTAGAACAGCACATAAATCCAGCATTTCCTAAGAACACTGTCCTTGAAGGTGTTAAACCTTAAAGAACGAGCTAATTAAACATTACAGAATGCCTGAGCAAACAGTGGATTCATGTTTAGTATGAATTAGGGCTGGTTTTATTGGTCTTTTTTTTTTTTGATTGGCAGCAGTGGAACATTGGGGAACAGGATCCTTTGTGTGGGTGCTGCTCAGGAGGAACCACACCGTCCCTGAGGAGGAAAATTTGCATTTGGATGTGATCTGAGTGGGACTGAGCCTCCCTCCCTACAGGAACCTTGATTCCAATGGCTCTTTCTTCCCCTGAGCTTTGGGGCTTTCTTTGCAAAGCAAGAAGGGAAGATCCTTGGCACATCCAGGCAGCTCTCCCTGGTTTTAGGCAGGATGATGCCTTTTAGGCACATTGTCCAGGCCACTTCTAATTGTCCAGAGGCTCCTGCCACTTCCCTTGGAAGACTTTTCCACAGTCCATTAGCCCACGCTGTCAGGAAATGTTTCCTATTTAATAGCTTACATTTTCCACTTCCTTATCTGCATCCCATCACTCCTAGAAATATCACCGAACCACCCTAAACAATTCAATTCCTTTCCCTCCCTGGTGTTTACAGCATTCAAGCAGTTCCCTCTTCATCTGGAATTCCTGTCCTGCCTTCATTCATCTTTTGTCCCCTCTCCTGACAACGGTGCCCTTCACCTTCCCCCTGTCCCCTCTTCAAAATCTCCCTCTGAACCCCCTTTTTTATGGGGGCTGGGGCCCCTCAGATCCCACCCTGCTCTGCTCTTCAATCAAACCTCAGCTCCCACACTCTCCTTCCTGTAGCTTATTTTATTGCTGGAAAAACACTGCAGAAAGTGGGGTTTTCAGTGTTTCAGGGAGGGTTTTTTTGTTTGTTTGGGGTTTTTTGTTTGTTTTGTTTTTTGTTTTGCTTGTTTTTATGGTTGGGGTGCTGAAATAATTGCTGTGATGTATATAAATATAGATATATACATACACATATAGGTGATATAGATATAGATTAAATATAGATAAATATAGATACAGATATAGATATGCACACCTGGACTCACTGAATTATCCATTATATCTTTCTCTCACATTTTATTATGGATTTATCCTTGATTTCAGTGGTTCTGTGCCATCCCACAGGTGTCACCTTGACTTTATTTGGTTTAATTTAGAGTAGGGCTGGACAGGGCTGGCTCTTCCTCCACAGAGTTCAGGACAGTTAAATTTAGGGAGTCTCTCTTGGCACGTGAGCAGCCCCACTTATCTCTGCCTCTTCCTCCTGGAATTTACAACTGATTCCTGCCCAGAGCTGCTCCTTGGCACGGGGGTGGCCGAAAAACACAATACAAATTACGTATTGTTTTCATTTTATTGCAAACGTTTCCAATTGTTTTAGCTATCAAGCCTCGTTTGGAAGCTCGAGGAAAAAAAATTAAAAAAAAAAAAGAAAATATTTCTGCAGTTGAGAACTCCCCCTCCTGCCCAGGGAGGTGCTGCTGGCTGGGGGCCAGGCTGGAGCAGCCCTGCCAAGGTGCTATTGTGAGATCTAGGAAAAGACCCTTCGGCTCTTTGGACCATGCTCAGATTGTCTGAATTCCATGAAAGCTCCCAAATCTGCTCTGTCCCACGCGTGCACTGCTTGCTGCCCTACTTGGAGCTGCTTGGACAGGCTGGCTGCAAATGCCATTTAACCTGTGCAGGAGTCACTTAAACAGGCTCAACTGCCTCAATTCCTGCTTCTGGTAA
This sequence comes from Peucedramus taeniatus, assembly GCA_013400575.1. Classification (NCBI taxonomy): domain Eukaryota; kingdom Metazoa; phylum Chordata; class Aves; order Passeriformes; family Fringillidae; genus Peucedramus; species Peucedramus taeniatus. The sequence goes on along the minus strand of WBNO01005786.1, from coordinate 411,373 downwards.
AACGGCTGTGGTTTATTCAGTTCATATTTTGCCATTTTTATTATTATTATTGCGGTTTTTATTATTATTTTTGCTGGTTTTATTAATGATATTGAGCCTCTGGGAGTGTGAATGAACTTTTTGCCCAGGACAGCAGCAATGTCCTCCTGTGTTGATTTTTAATTCAAATCCCTTCTCTCTTTCTCCTGAGTCCTTTCTTTGTCCCTTTAGCCTCCTGTCCCCCTTCCAGCCAGCCTGCCTGGCCATTCCCTGTTTTCCTGGTGGTCCCAGTGCCCATCCCAGAGCCCAGGATGCCCCCAGAGCTTTCCCTGCTCTGCTGTCCTTGCTCCTCAAATCCATCCCCAAAATCTGCTCTCACCTCTGCATCCTTTTCCACCAAAATGGCAAAAGCTGGGTTTGCATGGGGTTTACTTTTAGGTTTGTGTTGGGCTCATCCTATTTTTAGCTGGCTTTGTGAAACTTTCTATTTTTAGTGCAAAAGACAAAACAAAAGCAATTGTTATCTAAGCCTGTCTTTCTGATTAATGGGATTGAGCATATAGGCATGAGAATATTTATATCCTCTGAAGCATTACACATCCTCAGGAAGCCCCTTTGACAGACAAAAAACAGTCCCAAAAGTTCACCTTGAGATTTGTGTGTCACTACAAGTGTTCATGGCCATTCTTTGTTCTTCACTTTTAACCTTAATTTGATTTTCCCTAGGGATACACATCTTTATACAGATATATTGCAGGAGATGATGGGCAGCTAGCCCTGAAAAATCAGCTTTATTGTCCTGGTGAAGCCTTGCAAGGCAGCACATCTGATGTTTATAATTTGCACACATAAATCAGAGGCTGGATGAGGCCTTTGGAACAGACACAAACTGCAGGGAAAATCCAAAGGGACTCAGGGATTCTGGATATGCCCTGTTAACATCTGCAAATGACTTCCTCTGTGTCAGAGAGCAGGGGAAGGTTTTCAGCTGTGACCTGTGATACTCTCTTGTAGATAATGTGCCCTCAGAAATGTCCTGTAGCAAAGGCAGGAGCTGTGACAAAAAATGAGCATCCAGGGCTAAGGTGATTTCCTCCTGTGAGGGGTTTTGCCCTGCTTTTTGTAATAAAAATGCAATTCACAATTATTTATTTTAAAGTACTTTTAAAATTTAATTCAAACAAATCACTTGGTAGCTGTGCTGGCCTTTTGCAGCCTTTTACGCTGAGCTGATCCTGTGGCTAAAAATAAGACTAAAAATCTAATAACAGGCCATTGGATAGATGCTGGAACACAGCAAAGCATCTCCTGCAACACCACAAGCAGGGAAAAGAGACAGGCTCTGGACTCTGCAGGTTTTCTAGGAGACCTCAAGGTCTGTGCTGTTTTTTTCAAAGTGTCAAAGGCTTTTTTGCTTCCAACATCCCAGTGGAAGAGCTAGGAGGATCTGTGGGGAAATCATGGATAAAGCAGAGCAGGATCCTCCTCATTCCTGGGGAAGGGGCAGCTTGGATTCAGACCTGATGGAGACTCCAGAGGTGACTGAAACCCCCCACATGGGTAATTCCAAAATTCCTGTGGCAAACTGCCTTTTCTCTGTGTTCCAGGCCTTACCTTGCATTTATTACCCTTTTCTAATCAGCTGAAAATGCAACTTTTCACCCCAGAGTGTGTCCAAGTGCACCAGCATCCCAACTTTGCCAGCCCTAAAATGGATTTGGAGCCCAACCATAAATCTGTGTGCAGTCCACACCATTAGAACTGGAAAGGGAAGAAGTCACAGCATCTTTTTTTTTTTTCTAAGCTGCTGATGGAGCTCTCAGGGGTATTTTGTACCTGAAAGGCCCTGAGGAAACCCCAGAGTGAGAATTGATGCCAATGTCCGCATGGTTATGTAAATGTAATGTTTGTGACGGGTAAAAGCACGTGAGCAGAAATATAGAAAATTAGAGGGATCTAATCTCATCTAAATTAGAGGAATGTCCTATCAGGCATCAATCTTTTGGAGCAGCAGAGCATGGACTGTGGGAGATTTGTCTCCTCATGGCTGAGTCCTACTCTGTGATAAAGCAAAAGGTTAAAACGTACTGGGGTTCATTCCATTCCCCCTGAAGAAAATTAATTTTCAGTGACTTTGCTGTAACCCCACCCCAGAGCTGCTGGAGAGAGGGATGGAGGGAGGGAGGGATGGATGGATGGATGGATGGATGGATGGATGGATGGATGGATGGGTGGATGGATGGATGGATATCCCTCACTCCCATGAGGTTTGGAGCATTCCTGTTGGAAACTGCAGACACTTTGTCTCTCTTTTCCCCCAAAAGACACCAGAGGGTCCCTGAGCTCTCAAAGGAACCAGACAAGAAACCTGAGGTGGATCAGTGCAGCTGTAACTGAATACCCTGAGGCCTGGATGAGCCAGAGGATGAGGAGCTGGGCAGGGGTTTGGGGGTGATGCTTTGGTCCCTGGGCAGGTGAGTGCCCCAGTGTGCCTCGGTTTCCCTCTCACAACAGGGACAATGCCCCTTCCTTCCTTAGCCCTCTAAAGACTGGTAATAGTGATTTTAAACCACAGGTGCTGTGCTGTTCAGACAAGGCTGGCAGCAATTCCAGATTAGCAATCAGTCATTTGAGTGTTTCAGTGAGGTGAGTTATCAACTGCCCAGGTGGAGCTGGGCTGAACGAGCTGATCAGACCCAGGCTGGTTCTGACAAGTGGCAAGACAGGAAGGAAAGGTTTATTCTTTAAAAAAATTAGATAACAAGAAGGAATACAACAAGAAGGAATTTCAGCTGATTCTCAAAAGTGGGGGTTCTTGAAATTCGTAGCCTTTAACTTAGTAAAATGTATCCTGTGGAGCTGCTGCTTGAGGAAAAGTGTGGAGAAGAAGGTGCAGAGAGCAAGTTTCTTGTGTATTAATGACTGTGTAATTTGGTCCACACTCAAGGAAAAAAGTGAAAATAATCAAGGGGGGCAAAAAACACCTACAAATTATCATCTATGCATTCCCCATATTACTTCCTTCTGATAGAGAGGTAAACCCTAATAATTGACACCAATCTAATCAAGTCACAAGGGTTCTCTAGATAGTCTTTAGGTTTCCCTAATACAGCCCCTAATGGGGCAGTAAATTTAGCAAAATGTTGATAGGCAGGAATCAATCAGAAGCAAACACGAGGGGCAGACTTTGGAAAAGCAAAGGTTTTTTGTGTTTGTGTTTACCTGCCCCAGGTGTGGCAGCCTCTGCAGGGAGAGCAGCCCTGCACCAGGGGCTGAGCAGAGGGAAGGGCTTGGAGTGTCAGGTAAGGATCTGGGAAAGCCAAGCTGCTGAGGGACAGGGAATTAATTAAGAGCAGAGAAATAAACGCAGGGAAACCCTTCAGGACTTTTTTGAGCAGCTCTGAACCTTGATCTGCTTTAACATCATCTCCCTTCAGCAGATCCCAGGGCAGCACTTCCCCCTGATAACGCTGGATCCCTTTTCTCCTCCTTGCACTCTGATCTATTTTAGTGCAAACAATGGACCCTTCGTCACTTTTAAGAGCTGCAGTGTTTAATTTCGAGGCTCTGTGCTGGTATTTGCATAGGAAAAGGGATTTATTCAGTGCTGCTGATTGAACAGAAGCAGGGGGAAAAATATCTCCTGCATTTTCCAATACTAATTATAGATCACTATTTAATTGAGCCATCCTAAGTGCACAGTGTACCTTTAGTGCCCAGGGAGCAAAAATAGATGGGGTTGCTGGGCTGATGCAGCAAAGACATATTGTTCTTTATCCCTCAGCAGAATTATGTCTTGGATCATACACAGCAAAGCAAAGGGAGTAGAAATGTCAAACAAGAGATTTCTTACAAGTTTAAAGGGGTTTTAAAGATAAAGAAATTAGGTTTTGGTGTTTTAAATGCACGTACATAATAAAATACAGAGATCTAGTCAAAGCTCATTGATTTTTCTTGGAGGAGGAAAGCAGATAGAATCTCTAAAGGTGAAAAGAAACCCCCAAAGCACTCATTCATTCATGAGAAAAGCATGTCCTTGATATTTTAGCACAAATAATAAAAGGCAGAGAAATAAATAAATCATCCTTCATTTACCAGAGAGAAGAATCAGAGAGCCTGCACTGCATGTCCTGACAGTCAGAAACAAATCAGAAATAAGAGTAACCTTAAGGTGGGGTTAGAAAGAGCAGGGAAGGACTTACCTACTGCCTCTGTCTTGAGAACGTGCAGGGAGAAGAGAGCAAGGAACAGCAATTCCATTCTCTAGTTTAAATAGGCTCAGTGTTGAAACCAGAATTGATTAGACTCCTCAGGATGTGATCATATTTCTGCTCTCAGTTTTATACTGGAGTAAGTAGCCCAGGACAGACCTGAAAGCCATAGCAGGAAGGTGAACTCCTCCCCTTTGTAATTTCTCCAGATTTGCCCTGCTCCTGATTTGCCTAAATCTATTCATTCTCCAAAGTGGATGGCAAAAGGAGCGAGGCTCTCTGGCACTGAGCAGTGAATAACTGAGCCTTTGCAACCTGCACAGCTTTGGCAGCCCGGGAGCAAAATGCTGCATTTTAATTTACTGGGAGTTTTTCTCCTGGCAGCCTCATGACATTCAATTAATACGTTAAAGTTAATGTTTCCTTTCAAAAAAAAACCCAGGGAGACAAATAAAACCCCAACTCCCCCTCACTCCTGCCCCACAGCTCTCCAAACAGGATTGGAGTTGATTTGTGGGACTGGAAAATGGGAATTCCATGTGCAGCAACAGGAAATGTTAATTAGGTGACATACAACACCTTACGTACGTAATTAAGCAATGATGCATTTTTAAAATAATCCTTTTTCTCAACTTTCTGCTTCTGCTACTGTAGAATGATAAATACACAGATTTTTGGTTTTGATCCCCTTTGTTCTCCCATCTAATTTTTTTTTGGAATTAAACATGAATCAGGGGCAACTCAGACTTTACATTCAACGAAGAAAAATGACACAGCTTTATTACAGACACGGCATCACCTTTGGGATTTTTGGGGGTGGATTTTGATCCAGCTGAGGAAAACAAATGAAGCAAACTCCTTCCCCAAAGGTCCGTGGAGGTAAAGCCCAGAGCTGGGCTGGGTGGAAGAGCAGGATGCCCCAGAGGGATGGGCAGAGTGAAGTGATGTGATCCCAGCTGAGCTGAGCATGCACAGTCATCCAGCAGAGCTGAATTCCATAAAAAGCAGCTCAGAGATCTCTCCTTGCCCCGCTGCTCTCCCAGTGGGGTCGCAGGGGCTCAGGAGCTGCAGGCACACCCCGAGCAGCGCTTTATTCATAAAATCGGGCTGTAAATAACATTCCCACAGTGCAGATCTGCCGGGGAGGGTTTTCCACCCCCCACAGGCGCTGGTTTGCCTGGCACGTGGGGATGACAATGAAATAATTCCTGCGGGGGGGAACAATGAGGGGGTGGTGGCTCTTTTGTCCCCTGCAGGTCCCTGCGGGGCCAGGGGGATGCTGAGCACGCAGAGCAGCTCTGAGCTCCAAGGGCATCCAAGAGACAATTCCTGGGCTCTGCTCCTTCCCTGGGCTGCTCCTCGCTGGGGAGCTGAACCAACACCTCGGGAGTTTTTTTCCTGCTCCATTTCCTTCAAGTCCTCTGTTCAGGACTGAAAAGCTGAGGGTTAGAAATTTTGGTCTTGAAAATCAGGTTTATTTGGTTTTTGTTTTCTGGTTTGTTTTTTTTTTTCCTTTTCTTCTTTTTGTTTCTAAACCTTCCAGCCTGTCATTATCAAAGGGATAATAAACTGCACTGCAGTCACGTTAATTAAGCCTTTATTTGAGCTCAAAAGTGAAGGCACACTCAGGCAAAGGCATTCCCTTTCCTTCTAAAGCCTGTCATCTAAATAAGCAGGGCTGGCATAATTTGATCTCCTTATTTTTATATTTTTTTCCTAAGGAAACTCCCCTGACAGGTGCTTGGATATCAGTTCTTGATGGCATCGTTGCACTTCAGGGTAGTTCTGATTCCTTCCCAAACCAAAGCTGAGATGCAAGGATGCCATCAAGAACTGGGTGCATTTTACACAAAGACTTCTGGATACTGAACCTGAAGGTGTGAGAGGATCTTGGCCAGAGGAGATGACACAAAGTTAAGCAATCTCTGAGTTGCAGGCTGATTTTTCCTGGCAGCTACACGGTAGGGAAGGACAGCTGGGAATATCAAATCCAGTAAAAACTGCACTTATTTTGTGGCCTGGAGAGCCACAGCAGCAAGGGCTGAGAGGGTGAGGCTGGCTTGAGTCCAAACCCTGGTCAGAGATGAGCTGACCCAGCAGAGATTGCCCCTGCAGGGGACAGGGAAGCACTCTGAGGGATTTAAAACCCAGCTGGGTTTCAGGATTAGGAGTGGGTGATTGGGAATCCCACCCTGCAGAGTGAGAAAACACAGAGTGCTCTTCATTTAGCTGTGTGCTGTCATTTTATTCCTGAGAGTTCCCACGCCACTGAACAGGAAATCTGGAATTTCAGAGCTTCTGGGTGAAGCAGAAACATTACAGCTTCATCTCCCACGTGGGCTGGCTCTGGGAATGTCTCCTGGGAATGCTGGCCCAGCACAGGCTCATTCCATGGGGCACTGGGAGCAGGGATGGGATGTGTTCTGCCTTCCTCACACCCAGCTGATCCTGGAGAGACTCTGTTTGCCAACACCTGGCTCCAGGTGTTTGTCTCCCATCACACCAAACCTGGGAGGCAAAAATTCCTTCAAGAGAGCGGCTGGAAGGGGGAGGAGCAGAGCTCTGTGTTTCCAAAACAGCTCTGAAAAATCTTGGAAGGAGATCACACACCCCGTTTGTGTCTCCCTCTCCAGAAAGGAAGGCTTTAATCTGAATTAATTGGAACATAAATTGGATAAATAGGATCCTTATTTGTATCACTCCCTTTCCTGGCTGTTTCTTCCTTGCAGGCCTCGTGATGCCCATGGAGAGCTGGGGCAGAGGGACACTGATCCCACAGCTCTGCTGAGGGTGCTGGCACTGAAACTTGGATTCCTGGAATGATCCTGCTGAGCTGCTCACGTCTCTTGGCATTTTTTGGCCCAGGTTTGGTGTCTGCAGCATGGTGACAGTGCAGGGACAACCAGGAGAAAGCAGAACCATCCCAATTGCCAGGATTTGGTGTCAGGAACGGAGAACGTGACAGGGCACAGAAATCCCTCATCCTTTCTGGATTGTCCTGTGTGCACATGACTTGACACCAAATCACCTGTGCCTTGTGCTGCATGTCTTCTCCCTGAGCTGTGGCATTCCTATTCCATCCCAAGGGTGCAGTTTTGCTCTGGAGTTTCAGGCTCAATTCCAGTTCCAGCACAGAGGACACAGGGTTGCAGTTCCTCCCCCCAGGGTAAGAGTGGGAGCTGTCCAAGGGTTCCTGGGCAGGGCTGGGGCTCAGCTCCTGGATGAATTCCCTGTTTTGGGATCAGTTTTGGTGTGTCCCAGCTGGGGCCTCTCCTTCTGAGCCCTTGTGGGTCCCACTGGAGGCTGAGCTGCAGCTGGGGGCAGTTCTGAGGCTGCGAGCTCAGCTGGGTGAACTTGGATTTTCCACATTTGAACCATCACTAAAAATTCAGCCTGAAGCCTCCTGTGCCTCTTTCTCAGTCTCCCCAGTGTGGTCAGTGGTTATTGTCTTCCCCACAGGCACAATCAACAGATAATTCCACAAAATGAGGCCATTTCTTACACATACATCAAAATAAATTCGGCACTCAGATAAAGACGTGCCAATACAATCACAGAAGTCAAAGAAAAGCAATCACAGAACTAAAAAAAACGTGTTGCAGAAGGTGAAATCTCGGTAAATATAAACCACAGGCTGCCCACAGCAAGGTACAGTCAGTGTTTGAGGTGTCAGCTCAGGATCCTGGAGATTAGATTGAGTTCCCTAGAATCCTTAAACAAACAATGGGATTGTTTCTTCCCCTTTTATAGGATGCAGATAACAATTCCTCACAAGGGTATAGTGAGGTAAGTACTGGGAATGCTGCACAGTTCCTAGAATACAGGAGGAGAAAAACACCCTTGAGTTGAGATTGTTCCATGAAGAGGTTGGGCTTTACATTTAAAGTATTTTTCATCTGGTTTTGGGAGCCCCAGCTGCATCAGAGAGGGTTGGAATAAACAAACCTGGGGGTTTCTGTGTATGAAAGCCCACTAAAAAAGCAGCTTCCACACTATTGTCTCCCTTAATCCAGCAACATGATGGTAATTTGTATGCAATTCTATTAGGGAAATCAGATTACAAATCTTTTGTGGAGAGCTATTTATACCACTTGATATTACTTTAATTACATTCTGATCTCACAACGTTTAGCATTTTGTGCTCGAGCACCAAATTTTCAAATTAGAGCAACTTCAAGCAGCATTTTCAGGAATATCTAGAGCCCTTTGGAGCCCAAATTCACAGATAAGTTCTTTTTAGCCACCAGGGTATTTTCAAAACCGTTGTGCTTTGAGGGTGTTGTGTTCATCACAGGTGTCCTGTGCCCACCTGGGCTGTGCTGCCACTTCTGCTGGGAGGGAGAGGATTTGCTGGGCTGGCTCAGGGGTGACAGAAATAGTGGGGCCCTTGTTCAGCAGCAACCTCACACCTGAGGTGTGGCTGCCAGGGCTGCCCTGCTGGGATTACAAAGGGAGTTTTATCTGGGACACTGGGAGAGGAATATTTTATAGGGTGTTAATAAACCCCCAGGCTTGACTGGTCAATTCTCAGCCCTTATTTCTATGGAATCATTCCCTTGTGACCTTCTGAAGTGTTTATTGTTTACTTTGACTTATGTAAAGTACAATAATAATAATAATATTTTTAAAGTGTATTAATTAATTATAAAGTATTCCTGGTACACAAAAATTGTGGATTCTGACTGCACATTAAACTGAATATACTTTCATACACTTCAATAGAAAAAAAAAGCCCTAGAATTCCCTTTTTTAAGCTCAAAATTACAGCCTAAGTTTCTTACATTTTAAATTTGGCAGAGTTCACAGATTCCCACCTCTGGGGCTGGAATTGCTGCTGTAATGATCAGTGCTGGATGTGGGAGCCCATAAATTCAGCTGAGCTGCTTGGCAAGGTAGAAAAATTGTGACCAGTAAAGGTGAATCCTTCGTCAGGGTAACAATAAAATACTAATTGAATCAGAATAAATAACGTGGGTAAATGGATAATTTACCTGGATAATTGTCCTGCTCACCTGGACTGCTCAGCTGGTTAAAATCTCCCTGCTGCCTCTGTAGCCTGTATTTTATTCCAGCAGTGCCCTCTGCTGAGAGCATGGAATGTGTGTCCCCAGAGCTTTTCTCCCCCTCCAGGTCTCAGGTATTTTCAATCTAAGATCTCAAAAACATTTGCATTTAAAAAAATGGAGAAAGAAAAGCTACAATGGTGTGATACAGGTTTATTAATGAACAAGCCACGTGAAATAAACACAAAATATCCTGCAGCAAAGGTATGGTAGTGGTGTTGGCTGGGTTTTAGCTGTGTTATCATGAAAGGATAAAGTGGGAAAAGGCATTTTCTGGGCTGTTGTGACACAGCACTGATGTTTTATTTCAGCTCCCTCAGCCCTCCAAACCCACAAAACTCTGCTCCCCTTTCCTGGCTCTCTAGTCCTTCATGATCTAATTAATTTATGAGTTAAAGCCAGATTCACTTCGCTCCATTTGAGAACATCCCTGGAGAATTTTAAGCTGCAGCCATGCCCACCCATCTCCCTGAGCCCTGGGTAGGTTTTGCTCTTGCCAAAGGTTGCTTCCAGCAGCTCATCCGTGTGGGAAATGTGTTCTGCAGTTTGGGCTATCCTAGCAACTCCCAGGGATTGGCACAGCCCCCAGCTGGCAACCCAAATATTTAAAAACACGCCTGGTTAAAGTTTAACCCCTGTGACGATGATGATGTGGCAGCAGGAGCTGCGTGTCAGGAGAGGATCTGCACCTGGGGATCGAGGTGGGAGCTCTGGAGAGGATGGGATGAGCAGAGCTGGCCTCGTCAGGGGCCGAAAGGAGCATTTCCCACCATGAATGGGTTCCCAAACTGCTCTGCCAACCACACCAAGATCTGGAGTCACTACTTGGTGCTGGCCCTGGGCATCCCCCAGCTGACCATCAACGTCGTCTCCATCATCTTCAACTGCACCGTCATCTTCACCCGCCTGGCCACCAGGGACCTGCACAAGCCCATCTCCATCCTCTTCTGCAACCTGGCTGTCTCTGACCTCTTCACCAGCTTCTCTGGCTTCTGGATTTCCATGCTGTTCATCACCAACCCCGACATCACCATCTTTGGCTCCCAGGACATGCTGGCTCCCTACTCCCTGTACACCACATCCATCCTGTCCACCATCTACAACCTGGTGAGCATCGGCATCGAGCGCTACCTGGCCGTGGCCGAGAGCATGAGGACGAGGTTCAGGGTGGCCAGGAACCACTCCATCGCCGTGGTCTTCATCAACTGGGTGCTGGCTTTCTTCCTGGGCTGCCTGCCCCTGATGGGCTGGAACTGCCTGCAGGCGGAGAGCAACATCTCGGTGCTCTACAGCCCCTTCTGCGTCAACTACCTCGTCTTCATCGCCATGCCCAATGTGGCCGTGGCCTTCCTCGTGCCCCTCTTCACCTACCTGAGGATCATCATCATCCTGAGGAAGAGGAAGCTGAGGATGCAGGCGTGCGGCCAAGCCACGGGCACCTACAAGTCGGCGGAGACGCAGGTGGCCAGGACCAGCATCTCCATCTGGCTGCTGGCCCTGGTGTCCTACGCGCCGTTCCTGGCCGGCGTCATCTTCGACGCGGCCAACCAGCGCTGCCACAGCGAGCTGTACCCCGGGGTGTACATCTTCAGGAACTGCACGGCCATGCTGATCACCCTCACCTGCCTGGGCAACCCCGTGCTCTACACGCTGAAGCTGAGGGCGCTGGGGGCCCGGCTGAAGGCGCTGCGAGGCCTCTGGGCCTCCCGCGTGCGGGCCTGCGCCATCGGCCACGTCTGACCGGGACCCACCCGCTGTCCTCGGGTGCTGGTATCCCCAGTTGTGTGTTCTGTTTGTGCTGGATGTTTTATTCTGTGCCTTCAAGAGTGGTTCTGAGAGCGAAGGCAGGGAGAAGAAGAGGCGCAGTTTGTTGTCAGCCTGCACTCCTCCTCCACATTCTGCTGGACTACTGTAAAATCAGCGACCAGGGAAGAACGATGCATCTGACTCCGTGTTATCAGAAGGCCAATTTATTACTTTATTAGACTATATTATATTAAAGAATACTACACTAAACTATACTAAAGAATACAGAAAAAATACTTGCTGAATGCTAAAGAGATAATAATGAAAACTCGTGACTCTTTCCAGAGCCCTGACACAGCTTGGCCCTCATAGGCCAATGAGTCAAAACAACTCACACCGGAGCCCAATCAAGGACTCACTTTCAGGTAAACAATTTCCAAACACATTCCTGGGCACAACACAGGAGAAGCAAATGAGATAAGAATTGTTTTTCTTTTCTCTGAGGCCTCTCGCTGCCTTTCACCTTCCCAGGAGAAAGGTCCTGGGCGAAGGGATCATGTTCAGAGAGTGTGGGTGCCACACTGGGCTGTGTTGTCTGGGCACGGAGCAGAACAGAGCCCTCCTTTGCTTTTTAGTTAGTTTAGCTAGCTGAGGCAGAGAAGTTTCCCTGGACTGGTTTTTTTTGTCTTTCCCTTTTCTTGGAACTGTTTGAACCTGCTCTGGGGAGCACTGAGAGTTGCACTTTGTGGCCACCGGGGCCTGCTCTGGGCAGCAGCCATTCCCAGGCCCGGAGGGACTCATAACAGAGCGACCACCCCCAGGAGAAACTTTCTGAATTTGTCATCTCTTCAGAGCGACCGCCGAGCTTTGGCATCCGGTATTGTTCATTTTGTGTGCTGGGGAGTGCTTTGCCTGTTAAATAAACAGGTTTTTTTCCACTTCTCTCTGAGGAATCCTTCCTGAGCTGGTTGCGGGGAGGGGCCCTGTGGGTTGGCTTTCAAACCCCCTTTTGGAGGTTTTTCTCCCAGATTTGCCCCAAACCAGGACACCAGCACTGAGCAGACACTCTGGGCCCAAAAACCCCACAGCAGGCTGCCCAAAACCCGTGTGCTGAGGCCCTGGAGGGCGCGGGGTGGGTGCTGAGGCCTTTCCCAGCCCTGGCAGCTCTGCGGTTCCTCTGTGGGGAGCAGAAGCAGCCCAGGGTGGGGGATGGACCCTCCCTGCACTGTCCCCCCTTGCTGGAATACCAGGCTCTTTCTAGCTCCAAGGTCAGGGTGAATAAAACTCAGGAGATGTTGTTTTTGAAGTCTCACTCTGAATTTTATTACCCTTATCTATTACAAACTAACGAGACGTGAGCTCTCTCTAACAAGTCGAGAAGGTGAGCAAAAATGGTGTCTGTTCAAGTCCCAATTATCCAATAAACAGTTGTATAATCTATATTATTTATGCTTCTAACCCAATTATGATCACCCAAAATCCGCAATTTGGACATCTTTCACCCAGTTAGAGAAATCCACCCAGACTCGTGAGGAAGAAGGAAGAAGAAGGTGTAAAAAAGGCAAATAACCCACACCCGAAATTCTCCACCTTGGCTCCCACATATCACCATATAGTAAAACCCCAAATCTAAGTTTTTTCACCCTGTGAGATCACTCAACACTATCCAAACTACACACACACTGTTCCTGTGCTATCACTCCATTTTTGAAGCCTTTTCCAAGGCCTCCTGTCAAACGAGGTGTTTTCCTTGAGGGCTGGCACCCTGAAATTCAGAAAGCTCAGAGGTTTTAAGCCACCAGAACTCCAACACCCAGGAATTTTGGGGAATAATGGCTTTTACTTTCCTGTTTAGTCAGTCACATCATGACTTTGGACTGCTGGGTGAATCTTTATCAACAGGGGCACTCAGCACTGTCTCCCTGCTGTAATTTTAATTGCTGGGTGAGGGGTTTTTGGGAGATATTTTGGCTGCACTTTCATATTTCTGCTTTTAAGGGCACTCTCGAGTCCCTGGCTTGTGAAATTTGTGCTGCTCCAGGTGAAAACCTTGACTGGGCTCTGCAGGATCAGAGCTGCAGCCAAGTTGCCTGGACAGAAAGAAATAAAAATGTCAAGACCAGATGTTTTGTAAAAGAAAAAAGGTCTTGACTCCTCCCTCTCAAAAGAAAAAAGAGTTGGTCACTGAATATTTATTTAGTAGCAATTATTCTGCCAGATGCCTCTGGAGATGGAGGCTCACTCTCAGTTACCCTGGGATATTTCCCAGAAGAATCTCAGTGTTTAATCTCCTTTGGAAGCCTGCACTGGGTGGATTTTGTGCCATCAGCTCACGTTCCTGGTTCTGCACTGCTCCTCTGCTGCTCCCTGGTATTCCATCAACACTCACTGAAATCCATGGAAACCCCCACAGGGATGGGGCTCTCCCACTCCTCTCTCCCACTCCCACCCACTGCAGCTTTCAGGGACTTCTCTGCAGTTTCTTTGCTTTGTTGTTGTTTCCTCACCTTTATATCTATTTATCTCTCTCTAAATTTCTCTGTTTTTTCTCTATATATCTATTACTCAACATTCTATATGCCCATCTCTATACCTCTACCCCATCTCAGTAGATAGATCAGAGATACATCTATCTCTCTCCCTAAATTTCTCTATTTATTCTCCATATATATATATATTTATATATTTATATTTTTTCTATTTATATATTTTCTATATGCCCATCTCTATACCTCTACCCCATCTCAGTAGATAGATCAGAGATACATCTATCTCTCTCCCTAAATTTCTCTATTTATTCTCCATATATATATATATTTATATATTTATATTTTTTCTATTTATATATTTTCTATATGCCCATCTCTATANTATATATTTTTATATTTTATATATAAAATATCTATGTATCTATAGATATATATCTAAAATGCATATATTTTCTACTTATATATTTTCTATATGCCCATATCTATTCCTCTACCCCTATCTCGATATATGCATCTCTCCACTCCCTCCTCTTTCCCCATACGCAGCGCTACCTCTCTACATATCTATGCCCACATTTATATATATATATTTTTTTTTTATTTATATATTTCTATATTTATCAATTCACAGAAATATCTCAAGAAATCACCCCCGCCTCGTGCTGCGCTCGGCGCTCGATTAAGCACGCCTCCCTTCCGGCGCTCGATTAGCGCCCCTAGCCGGTCAAGCGGCGGGGGCGGGCGCGGCCATGAGGGCACCGGGGCCTTGCGCGGAGTGCGGAGCGGAGAGCGCGGCTCGGTACCGCTGTCCGCGATGTGACACGGCTTAGTGAGCGAGGGATGGGCTGAGGGGAGCGGGGAGCACGGGCTAGGCCACCGTCCGCGCTGCGGCACCGCTTGGTGAGCGAGGGACGGCCGGGGGGCACGGTCGTGCCTCACTAAGCGGTGCCGCAGCGCGGACTCGGCCGGTGCTGAGGGCTGAGGGCTGAATTTTCCCTCCGTTCTCCCCCCAGCTGCTCCGTGCCGTGCTGCCGGACCCACCGCGGTGAGTGCGGGCGGGGCTGGGCCGGGTTTAACCCGGGGTTAAGCCGGGACTAACGCGGTTCTTGCCCTCAGAGCGCTGCGCGCCCGGTGCGCGGCGGGACGAGGAGAAGGAGGCGGCCCTGGGGTCACCGGCGGTGCCCGAACCCTGCCCTGGGGACATCCTGAGCGAGGAGGAGGAGCAGGACCGCGTCCCGCTGCAGAAACTCCAGCTCCTGGGTAATTTGGGGGGGTGGCGGAGGAATAAATCCTGCTCCGAGTTTTTAAAATGCATATTATATGATTGGCTCTTCGCAAATATTAAAATGAATACTGTATGTGTTATGTTGGAAGGTTATGCTGTTAATTTCTTTATTAATCTCTTTTAAGTAGCGCTGTATTAGTGCTGGATTATCTCTTTTAAGTAGTGCTGCATTAATCTTTTAAGTAGTCCTCTATTAATCTATTTTAAGCAATGTGTTAAATATAGTTTTTAGGCGATAGCATAATATTAAAATAGAAACTATGTGGTGTAAGATACTTTTTGTAACAAGCTCAGGGAATGGGAAGGATAATCAAGAAATTCTTCCCATTACCCTCTCTGGATGGAGATACAGCAGGATTCCAAGAGAAGAATTATTGCCTCTTTATCGGGAGAGCTCAGACTTCGAGGAACCAAAAAGATTGATTTACAAGATGAGGGGGGGAAGCTGAAATTAAGCAGAAACACCCTGGTTTGAAAGGAATGTTTGAATCATGTGTGAGATCTATGAATATGCAATAGGCTGTTGCTTTTAAGGGGTAATCCCTAGCAAGGTGTGCTTGTGGCAGAGTGCGAGGCAAGTCTTTGCTTTTTATTGACTTTGATTGTCCAAATTCTTATTGTCCTAATTTTCATTACTATTTTCATTACTATTCTACAACTTTAACACAACGAATGGCGTTTTTCACAGAGCTGCAGCTTACCCTGAGAGCAGAGCATCCCTGGGAAGGTTTGTTAGCCCAAAGCACGGCTGTAACTCTGGTTTTTTTTTCCCCTGTTGCAGGAGAATCAGAGGAGCTGCGGGATCTGCTGCGGAACCCGCACCTGCGTCGGCTGCTGCTCGGCCTGGAGCAGGCTCGGGACAAAAGCTCCCTCCTGAGGCAGCTGATGCAGGAGCCGCTCTTCGTGGAGTTCGCCGACTGCTGCCTGGGCATCGTGGAGCCTCCCGAGGAGAAGGAGAACGTGCTCCCCAAGTGAGCTGCTGGGGGGAATGGGGTTTTTTAAAGTTTTTTATTTTGTCAGGTTTGCTAGCAGCCAGAGCTGCTCCACTGTGTGTCGTGGCCATTCTGCCCGTGGATGTCAGTGCTGATTCCAGTTTGGAGCTGCAAACAGGGGCAGAGCTGTGTTGGGACATTTTTATATCCTGGGGGTTGAACCTGGTACTCTGTGGAATTCTTTCTGTTGGCACAGAAATGCTGGCAGCCACAGGAAGTGTTGTTTCACAGTGACAATATTAAATATATTTACGTTTATTTTAACCCACGAGTACTCTGAAATGTTCTTGTTAACTAAGGGTTGTTGGGAAAGATCAGACACCTTGACAAGGCATTGAGCAGTTTATTTTAAATGACATACACAGAGCAGCTGAACATTTTCAAAATCCACGAGCAACAAAGGGAGGGCTCAGAGCACCCCTGGGCAGGGTGGTGCTGTGTGGGGAGCTCTGCAGACACCTGGCAGCTGTGAGAGCTCACAGATTTTGGTCCTGTAGATAAAAGCAAGAGCCCAGCCTTGCTTTTCCCTGAGACATCTGCCCTTGGTGCTGCAGCTGGCTGCTCCTCACCCCCTTGGGGACACTCTTGGGCAGTCAGGACTGTTGCAGGAATCAGGAATATTTATTGGCATTATTTGCTCTCTCTGGCTGGTGCAGGCAGTGCCAGCAGCGTTCAGTTCAAGTATTCATTACTTCAAGCACCTGATCTGTTGGAATTGATTTGTTCCCATAGTGTTGATATTTCCTGTAGCGTGGGGGGGAGCAGGAGCTGCCCCCACACACTCTAATTAAATTTAATGTTAATATAATGTTATTATAGTGTGCATTGTAAGGCGTATCCCTTTCCATCACGTTGTACGTACAAGGCAGCGCTGTGGAAGCTCTGAGGTAGCAGCAGAAGTGGACGTTGAGTGATTTGGAAGCAGCAGCTTGCAGAGAGCCCTCCTGGAGGCCAAGGCCAGGGGCAGAGCTATGTGGGCAGGAGTTCCTGTCTGTCCAGCAGGATCTGGTTGAATCCTGTGATGGAAAACGCCTCCGTGTGGGGGCTGACGTCGGCAAAATGCAGGGGGGACCTCCTGCAGTGGAACTTGACAGGGCCCTGCAGGGACAAGAGGGGGAGAGAGTTCAGCCAGATGTGCAGCTGATTTTGTTACTCACATTTAGTTCTGGAGTGTGTGAACCTGTGGTGGGTGAGGACAGAGGAACTCCTCCAGAGGAGTCCCCACAAATGGATTTAAGAGAAACGGTCACTACAGAAAATGCCAGTACTGTGCATTGGACTGAAATCAGCTCAGTCTGGAGGCTGGAGTGCTCAGCACTGGGCCTGGCACAGTTTGCAGCAGCTGTGGCAGTTCCTGCACACAGAATTTGATGCAAACACAAAAATGTTCCTCCCCAGACCCGGGAGTGATTTTTAAGTGCAGTTTCTAAGGGAAGCCAGTGCCAGCCAGTGGAAAATGTTATCTGAGCCTGTTCCCAGCTGGTGGCAGGTGCTGCAGACAGCAGGGAGGGGTGGGTACCTGTGGGAGGGCTCTGATGGAGGCGATGCCACAGCCCAGGTGTCCCCTGGGCCCCTCCTGCAGCCCCCTGAGGCAGCCCAGCAGCGCCAGCGCCCGCCGCGGCCCCGCGGCACTGCCAGGGCCAGCAGCCAGCACCAGCCCCAGGGGCCACAACTGCACCACTGCCTGCAGAGGCCACGCTGTGTCCAGAGAACAGGGAGGTTTGGCCAGGGCAGCTCCAGAGGCTGGGAACTCCTCTCCTTCCCCCTCGTCCAGCTCTGCTGCTGCCAGCGCAGCCGCTCTTGCCTGAAAAAGACACAGCAGTAAGATTCTCTGAAAAAGACACAACAGCAATATTCTCAAATGTCCTGGGCACAACTCAGGACTGCAAAACAATCCATAAAAGAGGGAGTCTGGAAGGACAGCACACCCCAATTTCCATGCAGGTAAGGAATGAGTTTATCCTGCAGGATGAGCCAGAAGCAGCTGTGCAGGACCGGCACCTGCTCTTCAGCTGCAGAAGAGTTTTCTGGAGCTCTGGGTTTGTAGTTCTCAGAGTTATTTCTCTTTCTCAGACCCTAAAAAGCCTCAGGCTCCTTTTCAGTGCTGCCCTGTCCCCCATACTCACCTTCCACCTCCTCCAGCCCCGCTGGATGGCACGGGCAGCCCTGCGCAGCCTCTGGAAGCGAGTCTTGGCCAGCCAGGAACGAACAGCTGAGGAGTGAATGGGAGAAACCTGAGTGCAGAGAATCTCAGCAGCTCTTGCACACTCTTGAGAGATGGCACTCACCCACTCGTGCCACTGTAATCCCCCAGAGTGACTGGAAATGTCCCTTGTTCTGTTATTCCAGCCCCACCCCACAAGTCACCTGCTTGGATAAGAGTTGCAGAGCATTTCTCCTTTGCTCTTTTCTTCTCCTTAAATCTTCTCCAGCAGCACTGGATGCAAAATGCCTTCTCATTTAACACCTCTGCTCTCCTGGCTTCCAGGAGCTCCAGCTGCAGTGGGGAACAGGAGACTGGAGTTAGGGAAGGAATTATGCTCACAGCTCTTCCCTCTTTTACAGCCTCTTGATGTTTGCCAGGGGACCACAGCCTCATTCCAGTGTCCTGTGACTGCTGGATTAGGCTTGGGAAGTGACAGCACTTCATTAGTGCTTTTCAGGTAACATGGAAATGGAAGCTCTTGGGGAGAAAAGTGGAGCCTCCCAAAGTCTCAGCAGCAGCAGCTTCATACCCAGCTCCACTGAAGGGGCTGCTTCTAAGGCTGCAACCTGCAAGCCTGGCAGAAATGCCTTTGTCTCCTTCCTCTCTTTCCCAAGGCCTGTTAGAGCAGCCAAATCTGTCACGTGGAGCTAAGGAAAGCTGCCATCTTTACTGGAATTCTGACCCAAGTGCAGCTCCTTGTCTGACACAGAGGCCATTACACAAAGTGCTTTGCAGAGCTGGATTCTGATGGGTGCTTGATTGAGTTTAGTAATTGGATGGAAAATGCCCAGTTCTGGTCACAGTGGCTTGGCAGGAGCTTTGCCTCCATCTGTGCCAGAATGGCCCTGAGGCAGGAGCACTCCAGAGCCATCAGCCAAGGATCAGCACTCACCAGGGAATTGGCCAGGAACACTTTGGTTTTGCCACAGAAGACTGAGGGGATTCCTGCTCCATCCCCTGCTTCCTGAGCAGGGGTTTGTCCCCTGACAGCATCCTGAAGGATCTCCAGAACAGCAGCACGTGGTGCTTTGCCATCACCCATCACTGGAGTCTCACCTGGAAGCGAAACATTGAGGAGGAGTCACAAAATCTGGAAATGGGGGCCAGGGCATTGTCTTTGCACTGAGATTTCTTGGTCATTTAGAGGGGAAACACCTGCAGCAAGAGGGGAGGAGGAGATGGCTGATAGCACTTGATCTTACTGTGTTTAAGGCCAAAATGTGACAGCACAGATCCCAGCAGGTGCCAGCAAGCAGAAAACCTGTGTGTGGTGTTTTAACTGGGCTGTGGTTGGGTGCTGCCTTCTCATCTGTTATCACCTCTGTTCTCCACAGGTAAAATTGTCATTTGGGGTAGGTCTAGACTGAAACTGGGAGGGCTCAGGTGTTCTCCCATTCCAAGCATCCCACATGGAAGCACGAGAAAGCAGCAGCAATGCCATTAAGAACAGACTGAGCAGCTCAGTCCTAAGAAAATCACATTAAATACTCAAAAACTCAAAGCTGTGGGAGCAAAGAAAAAAAGGCAGGGAATTGTAGCCTTAATGTACTGAAAAGTGCAGGAGGGGAAACAAATTCTACACAATTGTGCAGCTGTCACAGGGCACTGGGAGCAGCTATGGGGTCCTGTACTGAGCAGGAATTTATGGCAGCAATTACAGGTTATCAAAGCCATTTCTGGGACACAGTGCACAATTTTTTACATTACTAACAGGTCAGCCAGATGAATCTCTTTGGAAATAGAGACAGACTTAATTCAGACCTGGAACAAGAGCTTGTTGAAGGAGTTCCTGCATGCGCAGGGCTGGGTGGGTTTTGCATCATTCCATCCTGGATACTGTTTGCTTTTCTGCTATAAATATTTCTAAGGAGATGAGAGCATTTTAAGGTCCTGAAAACAAATAGAAGCAATTCTTGCTTACAGGAAGACATCTGGTGGCTCTGATGGTGTTCATGGGGATGGGCTGATAAGGGAACCAAAGCTTATCCTTGTGTTTGGGCAATTGTTTTGCTTTGTTTGCAGCTTATTACCCCTCAAGATAAAACGGACTAAAAACCCATCACAAAGAGGCTTTGCAGTTAATGGGTTTGTAATTGAGGGGGAAAAGATCCATTGTGTAAGTAATTTTCCAGCCTGCACTTCCTTACTTCACCCCATTTCCACAGGGTGAACAGATTTCCACCAATTTTACTCATCTGAACAGGCTGGTCCTGCTTCCCACAGCTGCTGCTTGTTGAACTGACCCACTGGGTGAAGGGGGGATTCACTGGGGCACAGAAAGGGGCTGCAGTAACCTTCAAAATTCAATGTAACCACCTGAGGAGCTCCTCCTTTCAGGAGTTCATAGCAAAGCCATTACCTGTGGGCTGGATTGTGTTTGTTAAAGTCCATCCTCACTCTTGCTTAGAAAAAGAGAAGTTTGCAAAAGGTGGAAGAAGCAGCAGAGTCCAGGTAAGCTGGAAGGTCAGTGAGTCAGCAAGGAAACAAGGACAGGAGGGAAAGAAAGGAAGGAGAAGAAAGATAAAGCAAAAGGTGAGTGGTTTTCCAGTCTACTAAAGAATCAACTCTAAATCAAATTATATTGGGTGAGGGGAACCCCAGACACCACTGTAAGTGTGATTGTTCCACCCAGGAGGAGTACAGAAAACCAGCAGTAAGGGCTAAGATTTCAAGTGTTAAGCAAATTAGAAACTCAGGTTGGTGATAGGTTAAAGAAATATTTTGAGAATAGTGGTGAATACAGTAATTACCTGATCTGTGTGATACCAGATGGGTGCAGTGACAATTTTTCTTGATGGCAGAGGGATTACCTGAAGAAACTCACCTTTTTTCTCAGCAGGATGAGAGCTGCTTTTACCCCACACTCTCTTTTTACTGGAGCCCCAGGATTTCCTCAGTAGTTCATAGCGCTCAGTGAAACTTTGGAAAGGGATCCTGGGAGACAAATGTGCAGTGAATTCCAGGCAAGAACCACTGCTGTAAAGAACTGATCCTTTCTGCTCTATGGTAAATAACTCATCCTCTGAAGGAGGAAAGTTCCAGAATGGCTTTGTGGATCCAGTGCAGGGGATGCAAACAGACTGATGCCTAAATGGTCAAACAGGCCAGAAATACAGAACTTCTGATGAAATTCAGATTTCCCAGTAACAGTGACTGTAGCAAAGCCAGGGCAGGAATTGTGCTTGGATATGCTGCTGGTGCAAAATATTTGGGTTTCCTGCTCATAAACTCTTCTAAATAACTAAATGCCACTAAAAGCTATAGAAATGGATTATGCTGGAGAAGCTGGACTTACCTGACTGGGAAACCTGCTGCACTGATGGTGATGGCTTCCACTATTCCACAGGCCTGGAGCTGGCTGAGAACCTGAGGCACAAATTGAGGTGGTTTAGGCAAAGCTGACTTTTGTGGAAGCTGCTCCTTGTGTGCCCTGTCCTGGGCATCCACAGCCAGCAGTGCCCAAACCCAGCAGGGTGTGAAAAGCCAGTGTTGGTATTTCCAGCTCACTGCTGGTATTTCCATGCTCAGCAGATTCCATGAGTGTTTAAAGCCTGATTGCCCATCAGATGAGGTTCTCCAGTTACAGCTTTAGCATCTGCTGCTCTGCTCCCAAAGCATCTCAGCTTCCTGGACTCCAGGAGCGAGCACAGTTTTGTTTTGAAGGTATTTGTGTGCCCGGGGCTGCTCAGGTCACCTCCATCTGCTTGAAGGGCTGGGAGGGCAGCACCCCAAATCACCCCAGCAACAAGCAAGGTGCAGCTGGAAGAGCTGCTGTGCTTAGGAGCTGTTCTGGACAAGCACCTCAGTGACTCTGAAAGAGTTGTTTCAAAATGTGCTGTGGAAAGAGCTTTGCAAGTGACTCAAGATCCTAAGAAACCCAGTGCAAAGCCCTGGGGAAAAGCTTTGGAAAAGTTACCTCTTCTTTTCTGAAAGTCATGGCCTTGCAGTCAGCGTTGGGCTTGATGCAGCGGATGTAATGGGGTGTGGTTCTGCTCAAAATCTCCATCAGATGTTCCAGGGAGCTCTGCAGAAACAAACACAGGGCTCATCAGGGCTCCTCCTCCTCAGGGATCTCCCATCCACCCCATGAAGCTGCTCTTGGCAAGGAGGGCTTTACAGGCTCAGTGTTAGAGCACTTCTACAGGACAGCTTGAGCAAAAAAATCCACTCTGTGGATGCATTTGATCAAATTGTTCATGGCAAATCCAGAAAGTTTCCAAAATTACAGCAGAAACCTGAATAGGATGTACCTTGAACTTGGACACCACTGTAACAACAGCTGCTCTGTTCTGGGTTTTGGTGTTATTTTGGTTCTTTTCTGTCACAGGAAATAATTTTTGAAGCAAAGGGTCCTTTGAGTTCTGCAAAACGTGGATCAGCTCTGGTGGAACAGCATCCTGCAAACAGACATGACCTGTCAGTATCTGGACCTGGCAGGCACCTGCACCTCTGAAAAGAACTAAGAAATCCACATACAGAGACAGAACAGTATTTTTGATGCCAAATTTGATGTGGCCACAGCTGCAGTTTCAAATCTGATGATGTGTGTTCATTCATAGTCAGATTTAGGAACAGAAAACAATGTTTGGCTGAACATTCAGCAAATCCAGTCAAATGTACAACTGCTCCCATCACTGTTCTTGTTACACAACCTAAGTGAGCTCCAACCCTCAGGACTGGTTTATTCCCTGAAGGACAGACTCCAGCAGGCATTAGAAATATTCCTCTGAATTAAGAGATGGTGTTTTTATTGCTAAATAAATAATAGCACTTGCCATAATTGCTGGGGATGTCAGAGGTGAGAAAGGACCCTGCTCTTTGCAGACTATTTCACATTTCAGTTGTCCCTGATGGCCAAAATTTGAGTACTTTCAGTAGTTAAGCTCATGCTCATGTTTCTCCTAAATTTATCTGATTTTTTTGGGGGAATGAAGTGCTGTATTTGTAGTTATAAAAATGCTCTGATGCCATTAACAATTCTACATCCCCCAGGAATGGAAGATGCCCTGATTTGGTGATAGTTCACTTCAACCCCAGCTCAAAGGTGTAACAAAGCATCTGCTCATGCCAGTGGTGGTTCAGAGAATCACACCAAGGACATCACCCAGCTTTACATGGCCTGAAGGATTTATTTGCAGCAAGGTGTGCCCACTACCCAGCCCTGAATATATTTGTTTGACTTAAATCACTTTAGGTCTGTAAGGTACTTTTAAGATTTTTTGAACAGCTCTTTTTGCAAACACCTACCTTATTTTTCTCCACCATTGCTGCCAGCTGATAGCAGACTTTGCCAGCATAATGTGAAATGATAAAATTGGGCTTCTTATTAAACTTATCTCGACTTAAACACTGATTATTGGACAAGGCTTTCTCAATCCTGGTCTGGAACAGGTCAGTGTTGGAGGCTCTGTTCAGGCGACACTCCTGCAAAGGACACACAATTGCAGCATCTCTTATTTGTCCTGAAGAACTGACTCTAAAAGCTACATTTAAAATTCAAATCGTAGCAATTTTACCTTTAGAGCTGCTTTGAGTACTCAAGGCCTGAAATATTGGGAAGGAAGGGGGGGAAAGAAGTAATTGAGGCTTCATATTTGAATCAGAACATCCAGGATCAGAGGGAAAAAGACAACTCAGAACAGGAGGAAGCAGTGGAATGATTTTTCTGAAACTGAAGCCCTGCAGAAATTTTATAGCTGACAGGTTTTCTATTAATTTAATGTTTTTGTTTTCTTTGGAGGCGTGGGACAAAGGCAGGAACCTGGGCCCAAAAAATGAAGGGTTTGGATCACACTTACCTCATTCAGCAAGGAAAAAATGCTGAGAGGATTTCCCTCTATCAGATCAAGGCAGTTCTGGTTATCCTGGTAGTTTATGAATGACCACTGCAGGCCTTCAGCTGCATATTCTTCCTGAAGGAAGAGGGAAGGGGTTATTCTGCAGCAGAGGGCACCAGAGCTCAGAACTCTGTGCCTTGGGCAGCTGATCCAGGGCCTGTTTGAGGAGTTAATCCCAGCTCAGCTCCAGGTCAACAGCAAGCTTGAGAAAAGAAAAACCCACGTGAGGATATTCTACCCCAGGTAGCTTTTGGGTGTGGATCAGAACCTGCTGGAGCAATTTATCTGAGGATTTGGGAACCCCATGGATTTATCAGAGTGAGCTGCAAGGCTGCTTTAGAGAGCAAACAAAGGCCAGAGTCACACAAAGCCTCTCCTGGCTGTGCTGAGATTTTCCCTGAAGGACAAGGACAAGCAGAACTCCTTCCTTGGACTGGGACACAGCCCCAGCCCAACCTTTGTGTGCCAGGCTTTACTGACTGAGCTCCATCTAAAGCAAAGCCTGATCTGAAAGGAAGTGCAGGGAGATACTGGTTGGAATAATTGGTACAATATTTATGCTGAATTACAGGACAAACTGTCAGCAGTGTTTAACAAGCACAAGCTCTGGGCAGTTATTTGAAAAGCCTCCTGCCAAAAGCTTGCTCAGCACAGCCACTAATGGCATTTAAGTGGTTTGGGGGACAGCCAGATCCAGAGGTAAGAGGGCAGGCAGTGAGTGGGAGGGGTGCTATAAACAGAGGTCATGGAGCCATTTCAAGCAAAGCAATTGTGTTCTTGAACTTGCTTTCCATCTTCCCTGACCATTAACCCCTGGCATGCTGACCAGGGCAGGCAGGGAAAGCAGCCTGGCAATAGCAAAGCCCAAATTGCAGTCAAAGAAATACTTAACTCCTGAATAAATTGACAAAACCCTGCTGTGAGGCAGGAGGTGCCAGCACGCTGCTGCCATAAAGAAAATAATTTCCCTGGTTCCAGTTAATGGCAAAGAGCACTTTGGTAATGGATCTGCAGTGGGGAGGGCCAGAGCAGCAGCCCTGGCAGGGACTCTGCACCTTGCAGGGCACTCAGATGAGAGCTGGAATTAGCAGTGTGTGATCAGTGAGGGACTGCACAGTGCAAAAAAACCTTCTCTGCTGTGAAACAACAGCATTTGTGTCCCTCTTCACTCTAAGATAAAAGCTGGAGCATGCTGGGGTTTGTTTTAAAGGCACCACCGTGGCTGGGTTCAGGGAGCTGTGCCCCTGTGGCAGGAGGGACACAGGTCCCACGTGCTCAGGTGTGGGTGACAGGGTTCTGGTGGGCTCTGCCTTCACACCAAGCTCAGCCTAGAGGCTCCACTCTTTAGAGACTTCATGCTTCATGGCTGTAAGCAGAAACTTCCAAAAGAATCTCAATTCTTAAGGCTGCACTTACCCCAAGAATTCAGCCTCAAGTGTTCAGCTCTTTGAGGAAAAGCAAACAGTCTGACAGGCAGAGATCCAGGGGGGCTGGGAACAGATTTCCAGTCCCCAAGAGACAAAGCTGTGGCATTCCAACTGCCCCACACTCCTCTCTTTACAAAGCCATGCTATTAAAGTGACAAAACGATGCTGTTTTAAATCAGATATTGAAGAGCTGATCTTCCATTTGGGGCATTACCTGCTGTGCCTTCAGGTAGTGAGCTACAAAGTGCTGCTGCAGTTTCTCGTTGGCATAATTAATGCAGAGCTGCTCCAAGTTGTTTTCAGGGAAGGCTTCAAACCCATAAACATCCAACAAACCTGGAAGCAATGTGGGAGGACAGGGAGCTTTAGTTTAGGAGCAGCTTGGAGGGCTGCTGGCCCCTGAGTTAAACCAGGGTGGGATATCCATACCTATGAAGCTGGTCCACACTGATGGATCTGTGTAGATGTTTTCATTTATGACCAAAACCAGCCATTCAAACAACCTGCAGACAGCAACAATGGGGTTAGCTGGAAGCTGCTTGCTTGCAGTAATCAGAATTGTTTCCTTTACTGCAGTTTCCATCAGTGTCACTTGGAAGGGAGAGGAATTTCTGATGTGCTGCCACGAAACAGCAGCAAGTGAATCTATCTGGCCTCCCCATTCCCTCCCAAAAGTCACCTGGATTAGCCCATCCTTACCTGGCATAGATGACTTTGGCCAGGCAGTCCCTCCTGGTCTCACACTCAGCTCTGGAGCATGGCTTCTTGAACACCTGCTGCTGTTTTCCAGCAGTGATTGTTCGAATCCTTAAAGATTCCAGGAGCTCCTCAGTGGGAATCTGGAGCAGATCCCCCGTGGTCTTCACAAACTCTTGTTCAGGAGAACAAACAGTGCAAAGTTACCTGGTGTGTTCATACCTCTGAAAGCAAGCAAGGTCTAGAGATTGTGTAGGAAAATGCCACTTCCATCAGCTCCCCAATTTAAATGTGGATTTTTGATCTTTCTACCCAAACCTGGGAGTAAGTTTTGCAAAACCAAACTCTTAATTTGGATGCAGAGTGCCCCTAGAATTTTGGGTCCTCTCTTTAAAATGAAGGAATACCAGAAAAAGCTGAAGTTTGCCACACTGAAGTTGTTTTTCTCTCTAGGTGTGTCTTTGTTACGTTTTTTGAGCAGGGACTTTAAAATCCAGACAGACTAATGACCAGGAAAAAAGCAGGGATTTGGAAATAGAAAGGAAGTGTAGAAGAATGAGTATTTGCTGGTAAAGCATTTAAGACCTTTCTCAGCTGAGCTGTATTCAAAATTATTTGAATATTAAGTAGTTTGAGTTCAGAGCATGTGAAATTGCAGCAGGAAATTTCACTATTCAGGGCAGTTTTAGCTCTGAAGGAAATCCAGATCCACAAGCCTCCTGCAGACAGACAGAACAACCTCTATTTCTGCTGCAATTTAACAGGTTTGTTGTCACTGGCTTTTGGTCTTTATCATGAAAACTTCCAAGCTTTCATGTGAAAAGCCCTGCTCTCCCTCTGGGTCAGATTTCTGCCAGCCCTGTGATGGCAGAGTAAGATTACAAACAAGAGCCACAGTTCTGCCAATAATCCTCCTGAAATCACTGGGTAATGCTGCAGTTGCCCTGACCTGTCAGGGAAGGATATTATCTCTCAGGGCAAGGGAGCATTAGGTTTTTGTTTGTTCACAAAAACACACCTAAATTTTGGGTTGCTCACGGCCTTCATCGTCTCCTTATCAGCAGGAGAGTTATTGTTCAAATTCTTTCCTTTAATAAGGAATTATTTCTGAATTAAATGAGTTTAAATTAAATAAATTCGATTTAATATTTTAAAATGCAATAAACTCAATACAGTTTAAACAAATTTACTAAATTTTAAAATTAAGTTATTAATAAAGTAATTAGACTTATTAGTAGTTCAAAGGAATTCATAATGAAAAGTAATAATAGCTAAAATTACTCAAGAGAAAATTTGGTTGATTTAATAAATTTTAATAAATTTAATAAATGTTAATAATTTAATGAGTAAATCTAAATTAACTAACTAAATAAAGGAAAGAATTCTCTCCATTCTTTCCTTCCCCTAATCCTTTCCCTTGGGCATCTGCAGTGATCTAACAAGGCTCTGGAGCAAGGCATGGTTGTTGCCTCACCTTTGGTTTTGTCTTCCAGTTCACAAGGCTGAGATTCATCCACTGGATTGGAGAATTGAACATTCCCAAGGTGCAGAAGGCCTGATAACACCTGGAATACAATCAGGAGTTCTTCAGGACAGCTCCCCCCAAGGCAGGTTCCCCTGAGCCTTCCTTTAGCCTGGAACAGGCCAGCTCACAACACTCCTGCACAAAAGGCAGCAAACAGACCCCAAACTTCTGTGTGGATCCCTAATTCTGCAATTCCTGAAGGCAAACTGAAATTCAGAGGTGCAGACTTTTAGCTCAGCTCTAACCTTTGGCTGTGCAGCCTGATGTGGAGCTGAGGGCCCCCCCAGTGAGGAGCAGCAGCTCTGCACAGTGACAGGGATTGATCCCAGCAGCAATCCCACCCTGGGAACACATTCCCAACATCTCAGCAGCCTCGTGCTGTCCCTGCTGGGTGGCTGACCTTGAAAATATTGCTCTGCGTGGCACGGCCGATGCCCAGGTGGAACATTGCCCCTCTGGTCACCTCGAAGCAGTCCTCTGAAAAGCCAAACAGTGCTCTTGAAAAGCCAAGCACACAAACAGGGGCAAGCAGAACATCTCAGCACATCCAATCCAGCTGGAATGGTCAGTGGAGAGCAGGGAAGAACAGGGATGTTGTTTGGGTACATCCCACACACAAGCTGGAGAATCAACCCACTGTTTTTTTCTGTCAGGTGAAGTACAAGCAAAGACAAGACAGCTTCTAAACAAAGCCACAAAGATGCAAATTTGCCAGGCCAGAACCAGGTGACAAACTCTAAGCTTTAAGACTTAGTAGTGCCAAGTGAAACTTAGAAAGAATCCCATTAATGCAGGTGCAAAACATCTGCTGTTGGCAGACCAGGGGGATTGAACAGGATGTATTTTTGCCTGCTTCCCTTTAAAGTTCCAGCCATTATTAATGGATTATTAATTAGTTAGTGAAGCTAATCTTTACCATCTAAGTTTCTTTCAGAGTTTGGCAGCCAGCGGTACTCAGCCCCTTCTGGAAGGTTCCACTCCAGCCTCTCCTCTGCAGTAGCACCTTTTGTAATCTGGAGATAGAAAACAAGGTAAAAATTGAATTCTGCCTTTGGAGTTTACAGCTCCCAGACAGTGAAGAATAACATACTGGAAGGATGATTTCATTTGGAAGCCTGGGAGACAGGGAAACTGGTCATTATTAAAAGCTGCAACTGTGCTAAATCTGGTGATTCTATCCCTGCTGTGTGTCAGAAATACTCAGCAAAATTAACTCTAGGCAAACCTGATAAAAAATATGGAAGTTTCTTTCATTGGGGGCCTGATAGGCAACTCTTGTTTTCTCCAGAAGGAAAGTCTGGATGGAAGCACCAGTCAGATGATGGAATCTGGAGAGGGAAAAAGAGCAAAGATTTCAACAAAACCTCTTCACAGAATCCAAGAGGGGTTGTGTTGTTCTGAGACCAATTGACTGTGAATGCTTTGCAGTTCACCTTCAGTTTTGTTCATATTTTATTCAGAGTTCTTAACTACATCTCAGTTCTTCCATTGCTCTCTTTTAGAGATCAGGGTGAGAGCTTGCAGGAAAAAAAAAAAGGAAAATAATAACAGTTTAAGCTGCCAGCAAACCAAAATACGCTCTGAAGACATAAAATATTCTATGGCAGATTGCAGAAATAAGCTTTAGAGGAACAAGAGAATCAGGATTGAAAGGAACAAGACAAGAGGTAAGGTTTTACACAGTAACTCTTACCTGTCCAGCTGGAGCTGGATGTATTTCCCAAACCTGCTGCTGTTGTTGTTCCGCAGAGTGCAGGCGTTCCCTGTGAAATTGCCAGTGGCAGACACAGACAATCAGAGTGGTCCCACTCTGCCATGCAGCACACACAGGTATTTAGGGTGATCTGTAAACAGCTCCACTATTTGAAGAGTTTGTTTTTAAGGGAAGGACCAAGAGATAGCCTAGACTCGTGTGGGAACAAAGGAGATTCCCACAGTGGCCATTACTTTAGTTTGTTGCTACAAAAGCCACATTTACCAAATGCTTCCATGACAGGGTTGGAATCCAGCACTCTCTTCTCTATCCTTTCCACAGTTTTGTTGCCTTTTGGGGAGTTGACTGAGGCAGCAACAGAGGCATAGAACTTCATAAGGCAGCGAGAGGTCCAGGTCTGCAAGAGAGATGTGACAGTAGCTCTTTGTTTTTAACATGTTATCAGTTATGTCAGCAGAGCACTGCTGCCTTCTGGAAACACAGTGTGCAGGTGGAGGGGAGGCTAAAGAGAGGAACTGTGTCAGGTTTGGAGCTCTGGTTCAGTGGAAACTCTGTGCCACAGACACACATTTCAGTGCTGCTGCAGTGGGAGTGCTCTGCTGAATGGCATTTCCATCGAGGTGTCACCATCTGGAAGCTCAGCCAGAATTAACAGCCTTGGGATGGAATGAATGTGAATGGATTTTGAGTCATTAACATTCAGCAAAGCATCTTGTTCTTGGGCTTAAAAATACCCTCAGCATGGTCCTGAGCAGGGATGGACCATCCCTGGGCCACGGGAGGGGCAGGGCAGGAGCTGAATCCACTGCTCTAAGTCTTTACAGAGGGTTTGCTGAGACTCACAGAGCTCCCTGACAGACCAGGCTGGGGCATTAACTCAGGTGCAATTCCTGCTGAATGATTCAAACCCAGCCCTCCAGAAATGACAGATGTCACCTGAAGAGCTGCTATATTAAGCAGAGTGTGTTTAACTGCAGCAATCACTTAATGCTTCACACACATTTCAAGAGAGGCGTGCTGGGCAGATTGGCTACGTGCTGTGTCAGAGGGGTTTTTAATTCATCTTTGCTCATTCACTGCACTACTCTGCACTACAAATCACTGGCAGAGCTCAAAACTTGAGAGCAATGTCACAGAAAAACATTTCCTTACCTTCCCAGCACCACTTTCTCCACTCACAATGATGGACTGGTTCACAGGGTCCATCTGCTTTTGGACATTCCTGTAGGTTTGCTCAGCCACTGCAAAGATGTGAGGTTTTAAATCCTGGCAGCGAAAGAGAACATTCATATTTAAGAGCACAGTAACCACACAGTTCAACAGCAATGGATAGCAAGGGTCATCTCACATTCACCTGAAAACAGCACTGCTCTTTTAACAGAACTAATATTTCATTAGAAATGGGGTTTATCCTGTGGGAGTATTTTGCTCATATAAATTTGGAGCAGTTTGACACCTGGGCTGTGCAGAAGGACAGGGATCTCAAACACAAGGGTTACCTGAGGACAAAGTGCAACGTGGTACTCCCTCATGAGCTCGGGTGAGTAGAGGCAGGAGAAAGGCTGGAAAGGATTTAAAGCCACCAGGCTGCAGCCAGCATTTGTATAGAACAGGTTGACTCTGTATCTTGCTTGAAGACACTTCAGAACTGAAAAGCAACACCTTCTGTCAGCATCTTTTGCAAAGTGTGTTTGACCCTTGCTGTGCCTGTTAGCAACAAGAGTCTCAGGTGTGTTACCTGTCAGGTTTAATAGAGAAGGATGTGATCAAGAGAGTGCTGTAGGTGTAATACACACAACTCTGTGCTCATGGTGTTAATGCAGTGAGAGCTGGAGCTGCCACGTGTGAGTGGCCAGCAGGGAAAGGGATCCCTCAGCAGGCACTCCCTGGCTACTCACCTGTCCTGGTTGTCACTGGATTCACCTTGGTGAGGTCATCAAAAAGATGCAGTTTCTCTTCATCACCGAGGAAGGCTCTAACTTCTTCTTCAAATGATTCACTGAGGTCATTCTGGATGAGAGAATCTTCCCTTTGGCCATTTTCCTGGAGGGGATGTCAGATCAGCACAAGTGAAAGGTGAAGAGCTGGACCCCTCATCCCCTGCTCTAGCTCTTCTGTTGCTTCCATGCCACCAAATTTCAGTCTCAGCAGGAGCCAGACCTCAGGATGTGTGAGCTACTCTGCCCTCCTCCTGCTCTGATGTTAGAAAAGTGTTCTGGCTGTGAGCAAAGACACTCAGAGAACGTGGCCTTGTGTTCACACTGCAGCTCTGCACACACACACACACACACACACACACACACCCCATGTTCCTGCAGCTGGCTCATTTCTACGCCTCTGCATGTCATGCATTCAATCCAGGCAGTGCCCTGGGCTCAGGGAGGCAGGAGGGGCTGGCTACAGGCACAGCTGGAAGCCCCTGCAGGCCAAAACAAATGCAGCTTTCCTAGCAGAGACTCTCATTTTCAGGGTGAAAGCTGCAGAGTGCACACATCACAGCCAGGGCACAGGAATGGTGCTGAGGGAAGAGCTGCCCTGCCTTAGCTGAAGTTTTGTCCCCTTTGAATCACTTAAAATATTCAAATCTCAGCCTCTGGGCTCCCATGTCCTTGACAGCATGATTTGGAAGGACACACTTGTTGTATGTAATGGAAAACCAGCCAGAAGAGAGATTCCAGGACCTGTTTGCCATTTCTGGGGAAAGGAGAGGCTAGAAGAGAAAATGAAGAATGGAAAATATGCCAGTCCTGATTTCTACATTCTGTACACTCCTCTTCTGATCTCCTTCTCTTTGACAGAAAGTTCTCCAAACTATCCCTGCTCACTTGTACCAACCAACAGCATCACCTTGTTTATACAGAAAATGCTAAATTTAGTCAGCAGCATTCCCACTATGTGAGCTGAGCTCATTAACATAGGGGAAATGCACTGCAAACCCCACTCAGCACGTTCCTGAAAAAATAAAGCTACAATAGTGTACTCATTTAGGAGCATTTTTATCTTTTGCAGACAGCATAAGTAGTTCATTTCCAGTAATACAGAATTTTACACAGTAAGGGGAAAAAAAAAAGCTTAGCAACGCAGTAAAGCCCTGTCATTCAAGTGATTTCTGTTATTCTCCTCTGAATGAGCATTAAGCAGCTTGCTGCTGTCAGAGAACAGACACCACAATTAGGAAACACTGCATGGACCTGAGGAGATGCTGCCAATTCCCCTTTCCCCCCATGTTCCTGTGTCACACCAGGCAAAGCAAGGCCTGAGGAAGGGCTTGGTTCTGCTGCCCTGCTCAGCATCACTTCAGCTGAGATGATGATTGCTCAGCCAAAAGCAAAAGAATATTTGACAATAAATCCCAACCCTCGTGTCCATTCACCTTCCTGAACAAACACCCTCAGGATGTGCTTGCTGCCTGCATGAACACCTGCCCTGTTAGAGCCCAGGGCACAACAAAAATCACTGCCTGGTGTCTCTAATACAGCTCAAACCCACAGTAAAGAGGTCCAGTCAATTCATGAAGCAGGGGTGAATATTCATTAGTAGTTACCTAATCTTGACTGCATGGAAATAAGCCAAGAATTCTCTCCTGGCAGTAACATTTAATTAGCACATGCAATTCCTGCTTTTCTTTTTACCTGCTTTGGCATCTTGTCCAGACCTGTGGATGGGAACACTGGAGAGGGCCTTTACTTTGGGGTACTTCATTCAAATCACACTGGAGAATGCTTGAATAAAGAAAATAAAAAGGAATTTAGATAAAAATAACTCTGGGCATGTCCTTCTCCAGAGGGTTTCACAAGCAAATCCCAAAGACTTCAGACAGAATTACTGATCCAAGTAACACTGGAGCTGGAAATCCTACCCAGAGTGGTCATGTGCTGCTGCCCCTGCAAATAAAGCTTTTTTGGAGGGAATTGTGTATCTTCCCTTCCATCAGGAATAAAATGCTTTGCTTCTCGTTAATAAAGCAAGTTTTATTGGAAAAACAGGGCAGATCTGAGGGTCTGACAGTGCCAAAGAAGCCAGGGAAGGGGAGTGACCCAGAGAAGTTTGTGTTGTCCCCTTCCTGTTTCCTCTGAAAATCCCTGGGAGCCAACCCAAGGTGAGTCAGGCCCTTTGAATTTCTCTGATAAACGCTGAGGTTCCAGTCACACCGCCAGGAAGAATTCTGTCCTTCCTGCAGCTGAAGCTGCCAACACTTCCATTCCTTTTCTATTCTAATTCTATTACATTCTATTCTAATTCTATTCTAATTTTGTTCTATTATACTCTAATTGTTTTAATTCTATTCTATTCTAATTCCACTCTATTCCATTCCTATTCATTCTTATTCCACTCCTCTTCCTATTCCATCCCTAATTCCGTTCCTAACCCGGCATGAAAACTGCAGTCAGTTCGGAGTCCCGGGCGCGCTCCCATCCCCAAACCCCCGTGCGATCCATCCCGCTGTCCCGGCAGAGCCTTTTGTGCCGGTGCCCGCAGATCCCGGGGGACACAGAGGACACGCGGGGGACACGCGGGGGACACAGGGGGGCCGTGGCAGCTCCCGGGCGGGTCCCCAAGGTGGCGGGCGCGGTGTCCCCTCAGGGCCGCGCGGTGCGGGGGCTGAGGCGGGCCGGGCC
>WBNO01005786.1:353495-370559 GCA_013400575.1 Peucedramus taeniatus | reverse complement strand
GGTGTTTACCTCCGGCCGGGGCCGCCCGCAGGCTGGAGCGGGGAGGAAGCGGCAGCAGCAGCAGCAGCAGCGATGGCGCGGCTGGTGGCGGTGTGCCGGGACGGCGAGGAGGAGTTCCCCTTCGAGAAGAGGCAGATCCCCCTCTACATCGATGACACCCTCACGGTGAGTCCCCGCCGCCCGTCCCGCTGTGCCCGCGCCTCCCGCGTGTTGCAATTCCCAGGCCAGGCCTTTCCCTCCTCGCCGGGCCTCGCTGGCTCCTCCTCGGGCTCCTGCAGCGTTAATCTTTGGGACTTTGCAACACTTGGGGTTAGCAGAGCTGAATGTGGCAACTTTTTTTATCTGATGGCCGGCTCTGAGAGCGGGCGAACCGCATAATGAGGGAGTTATCGCTGTGCCGGGGCCTGTGCACAAGTTGTGCCGGAGCCACGAGCGTGGCTCGGTGCTCAAGGGTGGAGCAAAGCCATTTTTCTGCTGGGAAGGAAGGGAGCCATGTTAACGTTAAACCCGGCTTAAACCCGGGCGATTGCTCCGCTCTTAGAACAGGCGAGGAAAGGCTCAAGGCGTTTTCGAGAGCTTTGGCGTGAAGTCAGGGTTGTCGAGTCTGCAGAAATGTAACGAATCTGAGAGTTCCCATTTCAGGGTGTTGCTGGGAGCTGGAAAACGTGGTTTGGCCTTTTCCAGAAGATTCAGTGGAAAAAATCAACTAAATGCAGCTTGGAGGTTCTCTGGTCCTTCTCCTCGTGAATTTAGAGGAAGGTTCAAAAATTGCATTGTAGGAGAACACGGAGCAAATGGAAAAAAATTATCTAACTAGCCAGTTGCTCTTTGTTTTAATTCTTAAAGCATGAAAATGCGTTGAAAATAATATTGCACTTAGTGTAATTTGGTATCTTAATGATTCGTATTTGATTTCTCCTGATAGTGGGACAGTAACTCTTGTTGCTTCAAGTGATGTAAAACGGGGGTGATTTAAATTCTTAATCCAGTGTTTAGGATGGAAGAATCCCTGAGTTTTATCAGCCAAGGAAGGTGTCCCTGCACATGGCAGGGAGGTGGAACTGGGTGATCTTCAAGGTCCCTTCCAACCCAAACCATTCTTCCACCTTCCAGAGCAAAAGTGTTGGATGTCTTCAGACAGGCCCCATCTGGTTTTGCTGCATGTGAAGGAAGTCCTATTGCTGTATTTTAGTTTTGATCAATTTGAATGGTGGCATATTATTAATTTACCATATATCATCACTGGTTTTGGCTTCTCTCTGGTTAGCTATGTTCAGGTATTGGGCAAAGTTTCCCCTAAAGTTGTCCAAAGCAGTGTCTGCCTCTCCTAGAGGGGCTGATGACCTGGAAAACCCAGACTGCAGGAATAGTGCAAGTTTGAGTTTTTGGGTGTCTTGGCCACACCTTGAAAGTTATTTTGCCCATTCATTTTCCATGTGGTTTTATGCTCTTGGATTTCTCTCTCTTTTTTTTTTTTTTTTTTTTTTAATCCTTCCTGGACTCCCTATAAAAAATACCCATTAATTTGTGTCATCTAGACTTGCCATGCTCTTGTTATTTTTGTTGTGTGTAATAGGTTGAGAGTGAAAATTCAGCTCTACCAGGTGGATGACTTCAGCAGACCTAAAATTCCATTTGTGGTTTAGCCCCAGAATTTAATACCAGGCCCAAACTTTGTGTAATTGCACTGTGTTGTTGCTGCCCTTCTGCTTTTTACACCGTGCTCAGGATTGAAAGGGTCCTCTAGCTGTAAATCAGTTTTATATCCATCTGGAGAAAAGGCATTTATGCAAGTGCAAGTCATCCTCACCGTGAAGAAATCTTACCTTTTGTCCATTTAAATTTTTTTTTGTCATTCTATTACTGTTGCAAAGCATTTGGATTTCTAGGTGGTTTCTGGAGGCTTTTATTAAAAAAATCAGCAGAAGCAAGTGAATGAACTCTGAGCTTCCTTGTCTGTCATCTATAATTTATTTTTTAAATACTTAATGAGAGCTATTACAAGACATGCAGCTGTCTTTGAAACAGAATTTTACATCTGCAGCACCATCTTTAAAAAATAATGGTGGTTATTGATAGTAACTGGCTTCTGTTACCTCTTTGAAATCTCAAATTTTAAAAATAGTGGGACCAGTCAGCTGAAGGAGTTAATCCGTGCCTTAAATGTGGAATCAGTGATTAGTGATTGCAAATTAGGGGTGAATGGCCCATGTGCTCCTCATCTGGAATGTTGCTTTGTAGTAGCCCAGGAAGCAGCTCAGGTGCTGGGAGATGCTGCTGCCCTGGGTGGATTCTTCACCACCTCACTTCCCTGTTCCTTCTGGCTCAGCCAGAAATTAAAGGAGGCTTCAATATTGAACCCTTTTCATTTCTTAAGCAGCTTTTATGGTTTCTAGAAGGCATTCCATTTGATGTGGTATTACAGGATTTTTTTTTTCCCTCCCAATTCAGGGTGTGATGGTGGTTGATGTTTAACCACTTAATAAAATCTCATCAGACACATGAATTAATTTAGTCTTTGATTCTTTTGCTCTGTCGTGCAAAACACCTCAGGGTGTTGTCTGATAGTGGGAGATGAAGGTGAGTGGGTAGAAATAGGCAGATTTATCTCTTGTCTCTGTAATTAGCAGATAGAGCTTTTACTTTTGCTTGTAGCTCCTGGCCCTCAGAAACACCACATTAGAGATGTAGGAAACCTGCAGATCTGCAGCAGAAACTGGTGTGGATGGATCAGGGGAGCCTGGAAAGGGAGCTGGGGTTTGGGATTGGCAGTGGCTGTGGCACTGCTCAAATTGGGGCACAGGGGACAGCAAAGCAGTGCCTTGTTCTCAGAGAAATGCTGTTTATTTTGCAGTGGTGTTCAGGGCCTGGAAAAGTGAGTGTGTGAGTTCTCTGGAGGTAGTGTTGGAAATGAGGCAGGCAGCAGTGAATTCTGTCTTCCCTAGACAGCTGAGGGGAGGTGGAAGGAGGAAAAGGGGTGAATCAGACAGTTTTGTTTGGTGTTCATTTGCATTGGGGTTATTAACCAAAGCTGTTATTTTGCCTTTCGGATTTAAAATGAACTTCCAGTATTTATATTGACAAATCCCCTGTTTCTCAGTTTGGATAGAGAAGAGATGTGTAAGCCAGGCTTTACACATTTTCCTAGTTGCTTTCATTTTATTCCATGGTTGCACAGTTGGATTTTGACTGAAAGTTACTTTCCTGATTTCTGCCTCCTCCCAAGAAATTGCCCTCTTTGTTTCTCAGTAATTTGATAAGAAATGTTATTAATTACTTACAAGTAATCACATTGTTCTGTAGGCTTAACATTTTGCTTTGAGCCTCTTGAGAGTTGCAGCTGCAATCACACAAAGCAAACTATGCCTTGGAGTACCTTGTTGGGTTAATATGGTTTGAAATTAGCCTTTGGAGGAGTCGACTCTGTCATTAAACTGTTGTGACTGTTTCCTCAGAGCTTTATAAATTAAGCTGTTGGGTCCATTTGGATCTCAGTGTCTTGAAGTTTTTTTGGTTTGGTTTTTTTTTATTTTTTAACTGAAGTAGGGTCTCAAGTCATGTAGATGATAATATAAACACTGATGGTCCATTTAGCAACTTTTGCTTTCTAACAGCTATTTAAGAGTTGCCATTTATAAACTGCCTCTAGAACATTATATTAATGAAGCATTTACTACTTTGCTGAAGCATTCACTATCTGAAACAGTTACTTTTATCCTTTCCCAAGCTCCAGTAATTATGTGAAAAGAATGAGCATTTAACATAATTTCCAGTCTTATTTCCCCCAAGAAAGCAAAACAGCTAATGCTCTGTTTGGCTTTTTTTTTGTTTGTTTGTTTTGTCTGAAAGCTCCTCTTTGAATTGTTTTTCCTCTCTTGTATAGATGGTGATGGAATTTCCTGATAATGTGCTGAACCTCGATGGACATCAGAATAACAGTACACAATTGAAGCAGTTCATCCAGGTAAATCATGCTTCCTCAGAAGTGAGATTTTTGCTTTCCTCAGGTTTGTGCTTTTGCTTCTCCAGGAGGTTGTGACTTCTGGAATGCCTCAGACACGTCAGCACCTGGGAGCAATCACACCTTGGTACCAAAGTGCACTGGGTTCACTTGTGCTCTGGATTCCACAGCATTTATTGCACGTTGTCTTGTCAGGAGGCAATTGCTGCATGTCTGAGAGCTCAGAACTTACAGTGGGAGCTACAGCTTCTAAATACACCTTGATTTTTATTTTTCTGAGCAGTTTTGAACCACCTTTTCAAGTGGAAGTGTGGCTTGCTTGAGGTTGGGTTCTTATGATTAGTGCTCATACCAGGGCAGAATTTGTGTGCCAATTTGTAGTTTTTATATAGATGAGTAATGAGAATTGGCTTTGTGGTACCCCAGAAAGTGATGTGCCAAATTCTGGCAAATAACTGTAGCACTGTGACACCTGTAGCAGCTGCAGAATGGTGCCACTTGGTGTGCAGAGGGGCAGAGGTTGCTGCTCTGCAGTTGCACAGTTGCCTCACTCAGGGCTTACAGCAGCAGTGCAGACATGTGCTGCATGCCAAGTGCAGCTGGGTTGTGAAAATAGCTCGTTCCTGCTTTGCTGTGACTCCTGCAATTAATTACAGGAAACAGGGTTATTGCACAGTGATAGTGTTTGGCAGATGATTTAATGGGCCTTCTTCTTAGTGCACAAACCTTAAGTGTTACCTGATGGTACCTCTGCTTTCCATATTGCATAGAAGGAGCTGAGAGCACTTTCTCTCTTCAGTGGATGTGAGTTCTGCTGTATTGTGTGGTCTTTTCTTCCTTTCCCCAGAAGCTGTGGCAAGTCCTTTGTGCATGAGGAGAGTTTGAGTGGTGTGATGTGACAATAATACAGAAAATTCTCTGTTGGTGTGACATTCCCTGTGCAGATACACCTCAAGTGTGAGTTTGTGTGTTGGGGTGTGAGGAAGGGACTCTCTGCTCTGCACAGCTCTGCTGGTGGCACTCAGTGCTGCTGAAAGCCAAGGCAGTAATTCAGCAGTGAGAAGGACTAGAAGGGTGTGTGCTTTTTGTGAGGACATGTGCCTGGATGTGTTTGGCACAGGGGCCAGGAGACGCATCTACAATTGTTTATTGACGCAGGCAATATTAGAAGATGTTCTCATTAATGTTCAGTTGTTAGCACATGTTGGATGTTCACTACTGAAGTCAGAGGCTTCACCGTGAGTAATAATGTGTGCTTTCTTTAATTCCAGCTAGTAGGATTGTAAAGGAAAATGGCATTTAGCCTTCCAGGAAAAATACTGCTAAATTGTCATGGTCTGAGCAGAACAAGTTGGTTGCAAATGAGATTTCCATAAATGCCAACAAGCGTTGGTGAATTTCCTTTCTGTGTGCCAAAGACAAAAGGAGTGTGTGTAGAAGATGAAAACTTGCAGTTGGTGTGTGTGAGACCTTTTCCTACAACATCTGTGCTGAGGTGCAGACAAAGAATTTCCCGATTGGGACGGTTATTCTGAAGCAGCATTTGCGTTGAAAGGAGGCAACGAAGAGGAGGAAAAACCAGAGAATAAGCGTGGAATGATGTGATTTTGTGGTATTTTTGCAGAGACACAGCATGCTGAAGCAGCAGGACCTGAACATTGCCATGATGGTGACGTCGCGGGAGGTGCTGAGCGCGCTGTCGCAGCTGGTGCCGTGCGTGGGCTGCCGGCGCAGCGTGGAGCGCCTCTTCTCCCAGCTCGTGGAGTCAGGGAACCCTGCCCTGGAGCCCCTCACTGTGGGGCCCAAGGGGGTGCTCTCAGTCACCCGCAGCTGCATGACTGATGCCAAGAAGCTTTACACGCTCTTCTACGTGCATGGGTCAGTGTCTGTGAGCTGCTCGCGCCGTCCCCGCTCTCTGCGCGTTGCCTTCATGGTGATGCCGAGTTGTCACAACACATTCTCCTCTTCAGCATCCATAATTACAGCTCCTTGTTGTCTAAACTGGGGAAAAAGCAAATCTAATCTTTGATGCCACCAGTTGCATTGCCATGATTGCAGTTGGAAGATGCCAGTATTTAATGTTAGGTCCTTAATCTGATACAGGCGCTGCAGGGTTTTCACGGTCTCTGGAGGAACAATGTTGGCTTCACTAGTTGGCATGTAAAAAAATAAAAGTGTTAATTTTTTCCATCAAAGTTTGCTGCTCTTGGGTAGAAAGGTAACACTGAGAAAGTGAAACCTTCTGGGCTTGGTGAGCACAATAAATAGCCCAGTGCCATTAGCTCTGTCAGCAGTGCAAACAGTGAGTGCTCAGCACAGTGTGCCTTGGCCTTCTAGTTGGCTTCAGCTTGTTCTTCTTGCTCCAGTTAGCAGGAAAAGTAGGGAAGGTTAGGACAGACTTGAGGAGATTGAGATGGGTAGAGTGAGGTAGTGTAACCTGATCCAGTGCTTTCCAGAACACGAAGTTCCTCACCTTTTTTTTTTTTTTTTTCCCCCATAGGTCCAAACTGAATGACATGATTGATGCAATTCCCAAAAGTAAGAAGAACAAGAGGTGTCAACTACACTCCCTGGACACACACAAACCAAAACCTTTGGGGTAAGTCTGTGTTGAACATGCACAATTGAAATATTTTAGGGAAGCAAATTATTGAGACTAATTTTAAAGCATTGAGATCAATTTTTATGCTCTGATCTGTTTGCTAGAGTAGCAGACCTAAATAGTTGTTGGGGAAATGAAGAGAAGCACCAGGAGTTTTGAGCATGTTCAGGGCATGGATGGCTTCTGCACTGTGATATAAACAATGCTCTAGAAAGACAAACTGGTTTTTGTGCTCTAGACCAAAATGGTTGCTCAGCAGATTTTCTCACACTGAGGTCAAAGGGTACATGCTAAATAAAAATACATCATTTTGCTTGGGATTATTAAAAATGCCTTGCACAACTGTTAACCAAGGGCTTTATTGTGGTTGGATGCAGGGTTAAAACTGGAACTCCATAAAATGCATTTTCTCAAAAGTGACAGCATGTTTTGAATACACCACTGAACAATATGCATATATGCCTCTGTCTTGAAGTTGAAATGATTTATTCCAGCTGGTTAAGCAGAAAAACACTCCCTGTAAATCTATTGTGGATTTTGGGGAGGTTTCTTGTTTGTGGGGTGGCTCCTTTTATTTTTTTTTCCATATGATGACCAATAAATTAGTCTCTTGGGCTTAATTGGAGTGTCTGGACCTTTTTTACTCAGCTGTGTTCTGCTGCTGGTTAAGCCTCCAACCTGTGAAAGCTTGCTCATGGTTTCCAGTTACAGGACATGTATTTTTCTATGCAGATTGGAGTCTCTCTGGGTTTAGTTAAATCCCCTGGGATACCAGGCATGTGGAATTTGACACTTGATTTTTGCTTGTGCTGCTTGAGGATACTGGGAACTAATCATTATCTGCTATTATATTTTGGTTACAGGCCTTTCACAAAATTAGTTTAAAGCTTATGTTACACAAGATCCTGAGAGTATAGGGGTGTGTGTATATATATATGTATTTATTTTTTAAATAAAGCAAATTCATAGCATCATGAAAGTGGGTTTTGGGGTTTTTTTATATTTAGTAAGCTTAATCTTTTCTGTGTGAGAACAGATGCTGTGGAACCTGCAGTTAGCACTTTGGCAAGGTAGAACAATTCTGAAGCTGAATGAATAGAGAGGAAAATGCTGCTTTTATTTCCTCAGTTCATGCTGAAATAAACCCCCTTTGCATGTTGGCAGGTTAATAGGGAATATGAGGAAGAGCAGTATTTTATACTCTGCAGGTAAAACTTTGGTGTTATCAGGGATCATGGCCTGTGCACAAGCAGTGCAGTTTGCTAAAAGGCAGGACTTGCATTCCCCTGCTCAGCTGAAACCCCTGTGTTCTGTACAGAAGTGATCAGAGTGTATCAGTATTGATATAAATTCAAATAAATCTGCCTGCAGTGGACACAAACAGGCTCTGGCTGGGCTGTGGAGGCACAGAACAAACTTCATTTGTTTGAAGTTTGTCAAACAAATGTCACAGAACAAACTTCATTTATCAACGTAGAGCTCCTGCTCCACATCTTCACAAGAAACTCCTTCAGATGAGTTGCATCTGTTGGGCATTTCCTCCACACAAAAAAGGCTTTGAGCTGGAGCTGTGTGTTTAATTAGAGGAGTTATGTAAGCAGCTAATGCCACTCGAGGGTTACTTGATGTCCTCAGTCTGTGCCTGGCTTTTGGCTCCTCAGCTCCATTTGGGGCTCAGGAGCATTTGAAACTCTCCTAAATGCAAGCCCTATGACCTGGCAAACTGGGTAATGGCACACAGAACTCCTCTAATTAGGAAACTGGGCTGCTTCTTCCCATTTTCCTGCTCTGTTGTATCCATAAGACAGAAATGACCATTCTGATAAAGTGTCAAGTGTCGACAAGCCTGGAAGTAGCCATGACTTATTTAAAGTCCATTTTTTGCTCACTTTTAGCACATCCAAATGTGAGTTGTAAAGTTATTTTGATACTCCACCAAATTTTTGAAATGTGAGGTAGGATGTTTTATTATGAAAGTTGTTTTGGCTTTTTTGTTTTGCTTTTTTATTTTGTTATTTTACCAAATTGTCTTCAGCTGACAAATATTAAAACTTGCATGTGTTTATACTTAAAGTAATCTGAAAAATCACAACTGGTTTGCAGCTGTAATGTTAGAAAATCATGATGAGTCTGGGTTATAAACATGGACAGCAAAATTTGCTTTTCAGTTCTGATCCAAACTTTGATAGATGTTAAGGCTTAACCTATAAGGAATTCAAATTAAATTAAGGAACAGAGCAGCATTTTCCATAGGATTTGTTTAGGAAGAATAACTAGCTGATAACATATATGTTATAGGTCTGAAAAATGTTTGGTAATACTATGTGACAGTGAAAGGAGCAGTAGCAGACTCAGTTCAAAGAAATTAAGAGCAGTTAAGAAAAGTAGAGAAGACAGGAAGAGGAAAGAGAACAAGTGTAGCATCATTTTCTGCTATGGACCTTCCCAGGGAGCAGTCAGGTAAAGAATGAGGCTCTGCTGGGCTGCTTTGCTGCCCCCCCAGCAGGATAAGGAAGAGTTTGGTGTCATTTCCATGCAGGGGTTGCTGGATGGATGTGTGGGAGCTCATGTCCCAGGAGTGCAGGGATGAAGTGGTTCTGATTGATTCCAGCTGCCTCCTAGAAACGTTAGAAACCTACCTACGAAAACACAGGTATGTGAGGGGAGCAGACCACACCTTCCTTTGGGGAAATACATGGGCTTTGTGAGCTCAAAATGGAGAGGCTTTTTTTCTTGTGGAGCTGAAGATCTCAGCTTGGTGGTGGTGGGGGGCTTTGCCAGGCTGCACTGGGATGGTTGGTGAGACAAAGATGGTGGAATATTCTTTGTGTTTCATGAAAGGGAACGTGTGGAGATCTCTGATGAAGTCATAGCTGCTTGTCTTAGTGTTTTTGGCTAGGATTAAATGATGATTTACAGTTTAAAAATTGTGTGTTCTCGTTCACTCTGTGACTGCTCTTGGGCTGTGCCTGTTTTTAGGCTTTCAGGGAGTATGTGCCATTTCAGAATCCTGTGAGCTGCACTAGTGCAAGCAGATTTTAGTCTTGGTGTTGCCTTTAAAGCACTGTTTTAAACCACTTGTTTATGCCTGGTGCTGTTAAATCTCTCTTGCAGGGCAGAAATAAGCCATTAAATTATAGTTGCATGTGCACAGGACCTGCCGTGCTGATTGAAAAGTTTTAATTTCCAGCAGTCTCAAGGTTCTGATATCAACTGTGGGGGCACAGATGGGTGCGGGGGTGGCGGTGCTGTGGAAATAACACTTTGGAAACAAAATAACTTTAATCTCCTCTGACATTAAACACTGCCTTGGCTGCCTTCCTGGTGCTAACCTGCAATAATACTGCTGTTTTCTCTCCTTCCACCACAGAAAGCAGACAGGTATCGTAGCTCTAACAGCAAAATATGTTTGATTTAGTGCTGTCAAATGGCTGGAGACACTAGGAAAGGGAAAAACACCATCCAGAGCTGGCATAGGGAGCCAGCTTTGAGCTGAAATGTGAGCAGCTTGTCTGACTTGCATTTTTAGAGTCATCCAGCAAGAGATCTTGTAGCCTCTTGAAGGTTACTCCTCTTATGACAGAGAATGAGCTTAATTTGCTTGTATTTTAATTATAAGTATACTCCTGTCACACATGAGCTGTCACATGTTTAAAAATGAGTACCTTGTGTTATAAATAACCTTCGTTTGGCCATCAGCACAGCAATCTAATAATTTAGAATATGTTTGTAGTGGAAACAAGGATCACTCTTGTACAGCAGGCACCAGAGGATACTTTGCCTTGTTTCTTATCACTCACTTGAGTACACTTGAAAGAATTGCTAGAAGGTGATGTGGTATGTGTTACTTGAGAGAGGGATTTTGCCCTGGCTTGCAGTATTTGCTCACTGCTGAGATTTCTGATCTTTGAGTTGAATTCTGTGTGGGAATTTCTTCAAATCAAGGATTCGCTGGATGGGCTCTGCTCCATGGGTCAGAGGACAGAA
This sequence comes from Peucedramus taeniatus, assembly GCA_013400575.1. NCBI lineage: Eukaryota > Metazoa > Chordata > Aves > Passeriformes > Fringillidae > Peucedramus > Peucedramus taeniatus. The sequence goes on along the minus strand of WBNO01005786.1, from coordinate 360,009 downwards.
GTTTGATATCCAGGTTAGCAATGTAGAATAGAGGGGATAATTCATGGTCAATTTAGGTGGATAATAGCCAGAACACTATAATAATTCCATTTTTGAAGCAGCACAGCCCTCCCCCAGCCCAGTTCAGACACATCACCGCTCACCCAGCGCGTTTGGGCGAACCCAGCCTGATCCTGTGCTTCCCCCTCAGATTTTGCACCGACTGCAAGAACAAAGTGCTGCGTGCCTACAACATCCTGATCGGGGAGCTGGACTGCAGCAAGGAGAAGGGCTACTGTGCTGCCCTGTACGAGGGGCTGCGCTGCTGCCCCCACGAGCGCCACATCCACGTGTGCTGCGAGACCGACTTCATCGCGCACCTCTTGGGCCGGGCCGAGCCCGAGTTCGCAGGAGGGTATGAGTATGTAATTGGCTAGAGTGGGCTATCTAGCGCTTTGCTTCTTTATTTGACTCTTCAATGTCTTTGCCCAAAGTGGCTTTTTTGCCTCTTTGCTGTGTGATGAACTCAGGGTTGTGGATAGCTGTACTGGTGTACAGGCTCGGAGAGAGCGCTTGGAAGGTCGCAGCTGTGCTTTGGAAGAGAAGAAGGTTACCAAATGTCTTCCAGTTGGTTGTTCACTCCCTAGAGCTGCCTGCTTGTCCACTGAGGTGTTCAAATATGCGAAATAGAAAGAGAGCCTTGGTTGAGTTTTGCCAAATGCCAAGTGTTCAAGTTAGTTTTGTTGCCATTTGTGTATTTCTGAACCTTTTTTAAAGCATCTTAAAACCATCCAGTGATAAGGACAGTTCTGAGCTCAGTATTGGGGAATCATAGAATGAATTGGAAGTGACATTAAAGATCATTTGGTTCCAACCTCAATACTTTTAAAGCTCAGTCATAACTGTTTAATGGGGAGGGTAAATCCTTTCATAGTAGTTTTACCTCAACAGATTGATAGATAATAGATAATGAACAGATTAATAATGAAATGTTTTTACTCTGCACTGTAAGTAATGTACAAAATTCCCTGTGTCGTTATTCAGCTTGAGCTAACTGATGGTGAAATAATTGCTGTGAACTCCAGCAAATTTTAGGACACAAAAGAATGCATCTCTGGCATTTAAACTCTTGATCCCTCCTAGGAAGAGCAGGATATAGCACCTGAAGCCAGAGGTTGCAAGGCACAGTGCTGCTTCACAGTGGTGGCTTTGACCTGTTCCTTTCTATTTTGCATCTGCATGCAGCACAGCAGAGCCCTGCCAGGCTGCTCCTGCAAACACAGCTGCAGTTGTACCTCCAGAGAACACGTCAGCCCTGCTTTGATCCCTTGGATCCCTTCTGGCTGCTCTAACAATGCTTTGGTTCCCCTTTCCCCCAGACGGAGAGAGAGGCACGCCAAGACAATAGACATAGCCCAGGAGGAGGTTCTCACCTGCCTGGGCATCCACCTCTACGAGAGGTTGCACCGGATCTGGCAGAAGCTGCGGGCTGAGGAGCAGACGTGGCAGATGCTCTTTTACCTGGGGGTTGATGCTTTACGCAAGAGCTTTGAGGTAAAAACGTCGAGTTTTGTCCAACTTGTGTCTGAGTTGCTGCAGTGACTGGGCCTGTTGTCACTGAGATTCGTTTTTCAGCACTGTGCTGGAAGGAGTGTCAAGGGTGTTGCAGTCAGTCCCTTGTTCAGTTGTGTGACATCCATGCCCAGCACAACTGGAGTGTTCCCATGTGGAATAAACTGGAATATAAAAGATTGAGGCTTGCTTTTACTTTCAAGCTGCCCATTCCAGTACACTGAACCTTCTGTGTTGTTAATTCTGTTTTTCTACCTGATTGCATTTAAAGTAGCTCAGGCTACAACAGTTTTTGGTTGGTTTATGAGTAAAAATGGAGGATGTGCTTTTGAATTACTAAAGTGGTTGCAAACTCTTGTATTCAGCTTGCTCCAAATGCACTCTGATCCTGTGGGATCCTGAGCTTCAGACAGAACTCCTTTAACATATACCAATACTTAATATTAATTACCAGTTTGTATGGTATGGATCTTTTTTGTTATATTCATCTTCCATTCATAAAAACTGTTCTCTCTAAAACATCAGAGAAGGAGGAGGAAAATCAGTTTGGGTAAGATCACAGGGGAACCTTGAGCTGGTTAGTTCTTGGAGTTTTTTACTGCCACAGGATCAGAGTATCACAGATCCAATAATGCATTAAAATCTGCAACTCTTCACTGAAAAATGTGAATCTGGGCCATAGGTGCAACCTAGAGGTCCCCTACACATGAGTTTCCAGCAATCTAAACCAAGTGGCTGCATCTTGGTAGGCATTTTTCTCCTGTAGCCAATAGTTGTGTTACTGGAATTTCATTACTGACTGTTTTCCTTCTAGTTTTTTTTTTTTTTTAATAAATGTAAAAGCTTGAACTGTGATAACTTCTGTAACTGGATCTAACCTCTTGTAAACAGATGGCTGTGGAAAAAGTGCAGGGCATTAGTCGATTGGAGCAGCTCTGTGAAGAGTTTTCAGAAGAAGAGAGAGTGAGAGAGCTTAAACAAGAGAAGAAACGCCAAAAGCGGAAGAACAGACGGAAAAATAAATGTGTGTGTGAGATCCCTGCTCCTCTGCAGGCAGCAGAAGAGAAGGAAATCAATCAGGCAAAGGTAAGCATGGGTAGCTGGGGCTTTTTGGGGCTTTGTCCATCAGCTCACTGTTCCATGGTAGAATTCCTGAGGGATTTTCTTGTATTTTGGTCCCTTTCAGATGAGCAGAGTCTTTGTAAAGTAGTTACTGGGACTCCTCAGCTTTTGGGGTTTGGTGGGCTTTTTTTTTTTTTAATTATAAATCTGAGGTCCAGGTTATGCCAGTCACTCAGAACCTGGGTATTCAAATGCTGCTTGTAGAGAATTACCATTGAATTTTTGGAGAGGGGGAATCTTGAAGTGCAATTATTATTCAGGATCTCTTGGCTGTCCTTAATGGTCTGTGACTGTGGGTCAAGGTAAATTGGTTGGGGTTTTGTTTAGTTGTGTTGTACTTGTGAAGAATTCTAAGCAACGCTGTTATCAGTCAGTGTCAGCTGGTTTTTCTCATGGAAAGAGTATCCTTTACAAAAATGCTGGCTGAGCTGCTTTCAGTGCCTGCAAGTGTTTTTTGTTTCTGTTTGAAGGAGAACTCAAACTTCACAGAAAGCAGCTGCAAAGCCTGTGGTAGCACCGAAGAAGCCAACAACTGTGTAGAAGTAATTGTTACTAATGAAAGCACTTCTTGCACTTGTCCTAGTAGTGGTACCTTATTAGGCTCACCTAAAATCAAGAAAGGTATGTTAAATGTCAGTATTTTTCATTTTTAAAAAGCATTTGCCATTTATGGGGTGAACAGTGGTCACCTGTTTTTAAAAAGGAGTCCCTGCCCGTGGCAGGGAGGTGGAATGAGGTGATCTTTAAGGACACTTCCAACCCAAACCTGTCTGGGTTTCTCTGAATTCTTTCTTGTTAGAGGCATAACTAAAGAATGTGCAGCAGTTCCTACAGATGGCAGTAATTTTGGCCTCTGTCTCAGGTTTATCTCCACACTGTACTGGCAGCGACTGTGGCTATTCCTCGAGCATGGAGGGCAGCGAAACGGGGTCCCGGGAGGGCTCGGACGTGGCCTGCACTGAGGGCATCTGCAACCATGATGAAAATGGTAGGTTTGGGAAGAAGATAATGATGCTTTGATATCCCCAGAGCTGCAGCATCTCAAAAGAAACTCGGCTGTGTTTTGCAGGGGACGATGCCTGCGTCCATCGCTGCGATGACAAGGAGGAGGATGGAGACAGCTGTGTGGAGTGCTGGGCTAATGCAGAGGAGAGTAACACAAAAGGCAAAAACAAAAAGAAGAAAAAGAAAAGTAAAGCTTTGAAGTGTGAGAATGACCACGTAAGGAACATGGCTCTGCCAGATGCTTCTCTAAGTGCTTACGTTTGAAAGTAGATACAGAAGGATTTTAAATTCCGATTGAGACTTATGCTGAAAATGGGACTATAGGGATCTCCTGTTCCCTTGTCATCCCAAGTTTTGGAATTGAAGTCCTTCCTCTAGAGTAGGCTGTGGTGGAATCTCTTCTGTCTTCCTAAGCATGTGCACTTTTACTCACTCTCAGTGAATGTGCCACCCCCCAGCTCCCCAGGCACACGTTCAAGTATAAATATCTACCCTTGCTCACTTTTGAACCTTCCTCTTTTCCCTCTGCTTCCATCTCAAACTCGAATAGTCCACGTTAAACACCACTGGCAGTTGATTGCAGGCTCTTTTCCATTTCAGATTCAGAAACTTGGGAGCTGTCTGGCAGATGCAGGTAGCAGAGAGACCTCAGGAAATCTCACGCACACAGAGTTTCACCGCGACAAGACCAAAGACACACATGCTGAGAGCTGCTGTAGCGCAGACAAAAACGGCCAGCAATTGCCTTGGTTTGAGCATATGAAAAATGTGTCACAGTTTGCAGAACCTACAGAAATGTCACTTGTCCCTGATACTGGAAAAGGTGCCAAAAGCTTAGTGGAACTCCTTGTAAGTAACCGCTGCATTCGAGTTTTGGGTTGTAGCATCCTGCTTTAATCTTTGGGGCTGAGAACTCAACTCCCAGTGACGAATTGAGTCCCAGTGTTCAGTTCAGTTCCTTATGCACGTTCCCTGAGAAGTTTATAATTGAATGCTTTGCAGAGGAGGAGAAATGGTTGCTGGAATGTGGTGACAGAACTTGTATTGCAAGTGCTCATTGTCAAGGATTGCATTATTCCGTAACATGAAATGGGCATTATTGCTGCCTTCAGGCCTCAAATGTGACTTCCCACTGCAGGCTCCTTGGGCAGCTTTCATCTGTCTCCTTTCCTTTCCTTCTCTTTCCACTTATTTAGATCCTTTGCTCTCTTCCCTGCTTTTTCCTTTCTTTTCTTTTTATCTTCCCTCCCCTCATTTTTCTCTCTTGCCCCCCTCCTTTTTTTCCCTTTTTCTTTCCCCACCTTTTCCCCAAAACCTTCTAATAAAATCCATCCTCTTCCTATGGGAACGAGCTAAGACTGAGGCAGATTTGGATCCATGTAATGACTGAATTGTCTGCTTCTCACCCCAAACCAGCAGAGCCCTGTGTGAGCTGGGTGTCCAGATCAGCCAGCTGGGCTTTGGGCTGGTGTGACAGGGAAGGCTGGGGTCAGGTGTGCTGCACAGAAGGGCAGTGCTGGAGCTCTGAAATCCCCGTTCTCATTGCAGGATGAGTCAGAGTGCACTTCTGATGAGGAACTGTTCATCTCCCAGGATGAAATCCAATCATTCATGGCAAACAACAAGTCTTTCTACAGCAACCGGGAGCAGTACCGGCAGCACCTGAAGGAGAAGTTCAACAAGTACTGTCGCCTCAACGATCACAAGGGGCCCGTCTGCAACAGCTGGCTGGCAACAGCTGGAGCCAACTGAACCCAATCCAACTCTGTCTGTCACTGAAACTCGAGATGACTACTGCGCCTTCTCCTTCCAAACTTAATTTAGTGACTTACGGCAAAATTTTATCTTAAATTAATGTGATTCTTTTTTTTTTCTTGTTTTTTTTTTTTTCAGGGGGAGGCTGGTGGAGGTGATTTCCTTAATTTTGTTCTTTCTCCAGGCTTGTATCTTTAGTTGAGTAGCTGTGCAAGCCTCTCTTCTAATTTAAGCCATCTCTTTTCATTCAATGTTTCTCTTCCTGTGAGACTTACAAAAAGCAAACTAGTGGCAAAGTAATGTTGTACCTATAATTCTGTACAGAATGACAAGGAGCTGAATATAAGATTTTACAAAGTAGACATCCATTTGCAAAATGTTTTGGATGTAATATGTTAAAGCGCAATGTGCAAAAATTTAAATAAAGAATATTTATTAATATGCATAGTAAATGTGGGTGTCAACGTTTGTACTCGGAGTGCTCAGTTCCTGTGGTTCAGGTGGGTGGAGGTTGGGGGGTAAGGTGAGGAAAGCTGGTCTGGGAAAGAACATATCCTTGAAAAGCAGGCTCTGTGCTCCTGCAGGGATGTGGTGTGGGGATGTGGAGTTGCTGCCAGCCCAGCAGGGACCGTGAGGGCCTGGCTGTGACAGTGGCACGGTCCCAACCTGGCACTGCTCGGCATCAGGTGCCTGTTCTGCTGCCAGGAGCTGGGATAAGGGATGGCCACGGAGCTGGCCAGGGCTCTGCTCTGGAGATCCTGGCCTGAGGACCGTGCCCAAGGGCAGCAATGCTTTGGGGAGGGGGTTGGATTTGGAGGGTGCAGCTTAGGCCGTTTTGGGGTCATTGTTAAATCCCACCCTTTTCTGTCATCAATGCAATACCTGTACTTCTGCCTCTTCTGTTCCAATTAATCTGTTTCCTCACACATTTCTGGGAATTATTTGAGCATCCTTGGCCTTGGGGATCCCCTTCACTGCTCTGCTCATCCTTTGCTTTCTCCACACCATTTTATCCCTCTGCAATCCTTGTTGGGCAGCTGGATCCGTGCTCCACGCATTTTATCCCTTTCCCATCCTTGCT
>WBNO01005786.1:330725-353316 GCA_013400575.1 Peucedramus taeniatus | reverse complement strand
GCTGGCGGCTGCGGGGCGGGGGCCGCCTCCCCACGAGGCCGCGGCGCAGCGAGGCCGCTCCCGGCCGGGCGCTGACACCGCTCTGGGGGATGCTCAACCCCGGCTACTCCTGGCCACCGAGCCCCTGGAGCGGGGGGAAAGGTGCCCGAGCGAGGAGCGGGGTCAGTTTTGGGTGGGTNTTATCCCTCTGCAATCCTTGCTGGGCTGCTGCATCCCTGCTCCACGCATTTTATCCCTTTCCCATCCTTGCTGGGCAACTGCATCCCAGCTCCACGCATTTTATCCCTCTCCCATCCTTGTTGGGCAGCTGGATCCCAGCTCCACGCATTTTATCCCTCTCCAATCCTTGCTGGGCTGCTTCATCCCAGCTCCACGCATTTTATCCCTTTCCCATCCTTGCTGGGCAGCTGGATCCCTGTTCCACGCGTTTTATCCCTTTCCCATCCTTGCTGGGCAGCTGNCACCATTTTATCCCTCTGCAATCCCTGCTGGGCTGCTGCATCCCAGCTCCACGCATTTTATCCCTCTGCAATCCTTGCTGGGCTGCTGCATCCCTGCTCCACGCATTTTATCCCTTTCCCATCCTTGCTTGGCTGCTGCATCCCAACTCCACGCATCCCTCCCTTTTCACGCTGGGGAAGGAAAACCCCAACCCCGCTCCCACCTGGAGCCGAGCCCCGGCAAACTCAGCGCACGGAGGGCGTGTCCCCATGGGCGTGCCGTGTCCCCCGGGNTTTTTTTTTGAGCCGCTTCTTATCGAGGTTAAAAATAGCATCTCCCGGGAGCGGGATGGGGCTGCGGGGCCGCAGGGCGTTCCTAGGAGTTGGTGTTAAAACAGCCTTCGGTGCTGGCAGGGGCACCTCTGCAGCCCCGGCAGAAAGCTGATGGCGCTGGCTTGCTTGCGCTTTTAAGCTAAAGATGCTTCAAAGAAGTGTTTTCCCGGGATCCTTCTTGTGCGTCGGTCAGCTGTGCCTCGCAGCGGCTTATTTGCCATTTAGGAAGTTTTTTCTGATTGAGAAAATAAGTTTTAGTCAGCTTAAATATTGCCATGGAGCTAAAGGAGACCTGTGCAATATCCAGGCTTGTGTTCCCCTAGCCGAGGTGATAAGGGCTCTGCACAGCTGATTGCACTGGGAATAAATGGCCCAAAATTCATGGGAGCCAAGGCTTGACATCGGTGGCGTTGCTAAGTGGGGTTGAGTAAAGAAGTGCTCGGGAAAAGCCAAACTTTTCCCCTTTTTCACTGCGTGTCACGGAGGCGCCGCTTGCAGAGAGGAGAGAGCACCAACGTGACTTAGCGACCCGTCCTTTGGGGCTTGCTGCTAATTTTGGACTTCCCAGCGTTTTGGTGCTGCGGTTTGCAGGGAAAGCTGAGCTCTCCAAAGGCTTTCCCACGTGCAGCTGCCGGCGTTGGATGTGCTGGAGCCTCGGGGTGCCTGGCAAAGGATGCTGCAAAGGATGTTGCTGCTTCCCATTCCTCTCCAGAGAGTTATTTCCAATATTGCTATTTCCAGTCGTGCCCTTATAGTGGATTTTGTTCTGGAATCTTTTCATTTGGGAAAGGAATCAATGCAACTTGTGTTTTCCTTCGGCGTTCACGTGAGTTTCCTTCCTTTCTGAACCTTTCCTGGCCAAAATAACAGCCTGGGTTTAAAAACGAGCAGTGCTGTAAGGCTTTGTGTTTTGGTTTGAATGTGCACCAGGAGCAATTGATGATGTATTGATGTATTGATGATTGATTGGTGGGTTTGCAGATGTGCCAGGCTGCTCCCCAGTGCCCTGTGCTGTCTCAGACACGTGTCCCCACAGCAGCTGATGTTTGTCCCCGTTCCCTCCCTCCTGCCTGGGACCCAAGTGTGTCTGCAGCGTTGTCACTTGTTTTGGTGGGTGTCTGGACTGTGTTTTGCTCCGCTGCTATTCTGGGTTTATTTACTGTCGAGCATGTTTCCTTAACGAGCAAGAAAATCCCAGCGGCGCTGCCCTCCCAGGGAAGGGAAGGTGCTGGAGCGTGGGGGGATCCAGGGTCACTGTGGGAACAGCTCTGTCACCTCCTGGCTGCCAGGGATGCTGTGGGAACCTTGTACCCAGTCCTTCAGAGCAGGGCTGTTCGTGGAGCTTTCCTCCAGGAGATTCACCTTGAGGCTTTTCCTTTGAGAAAAATAAAATACAATAGGAAGGTATCCAGACTTGGAGGTGTTGAGCTGGGGATTTGACTGGGGGATGTTTGAAGGATGCTCTGAGGGCTGGAACACAGTGGTGGAGGGAAGGGGAATGTGAAGGAGCTGAGGGTTTGGTGATGCCAGAGCATCACAGCCGTAGTTAACAGAATTATGGGATCCCAGGTGGTTTGGGTTGGAAGGGACCTTATAAACCATCCCATTCCAACCCCCATGGGCAGGGACACCTTCCACTGTCCCAGGGGCCTCCAAGGCAGCTTGACATGGAAAGAGGGCAAACAGCAGGGTGTAAAACTTGGAATACAGAGCTCACTTTGTAACACAAAACCATCATATTTCATCAAAGTTCGTGAAAGCCACCGGTTTTAAGGTAAAATGGCTGGAACCCCTGTTTAAGGTGGTTTTGTAACCTCCAGCTAACTGAAAGAGCAGGTTGTCTAGTGGGGATTTAGCTCGGGCAATAAATGCTATGTCAAGATTTCCTAATCTCTTGGAAAATCAGATAAGGGCTCGAGGCAAGATAACGAAGGATTTGCAAAGTTGCGTGTTTGGCATTAAACCCCTGTCACAATTCCAGTGGTCTTTATTTGGATTTTGAAGTAGAAATGTTAATGGCTCACAAAAAAAAAAAGCCCCAAAAAACCAAAACTGCAGAAGGATCTTTTTTTTTCCTTCCAGTGGCTCCACTGGCCACATTTCCCCCTCTGCTCCCAAGCAGCCCCTGCTTCCCACTGCTTCTGCTGCTGCAGACTCTTCATGTGGGTCATCAAACAGGAACCTTAACAGCCAGACATCGAGGAATAAAAATATAATTAAACTGGCTGTATTTTCCTTCTGCATGCCAGGAGGTAATTCACGTTGAAGGCTTGTTTTAAATGCAGAGCCTGGAGGTACTAACAGCTGTCAAGGACTTCTTGGCGTGTGCTCAGAGAGCGTTTGCTGCTCTCCAGACACCGCCACGCATTCCAAGTCAGGAGCTCCAGTGAAGCAGCCAAGTGTTTTTAGCAGCTTGGAAGAGCAGGCTTTTTGGGGAAAATGCTCCTTGGGAGATGATCACCCTCACAGGGACCCCCTTGCTGCTCCTGGGGTCTGCAGGGTGCAGGGGCTCACTGAGATTTACAGCCAGGGCCGCTCTGGTGCTCCTCAGCTTCCCCCTGCTCCTCCTGGTGTTTTCCAGGAATTTGTGTTTGGTGTCTGGCTTCTTGCAGCAGCACAAAAAAGGGGAGAATTTGCACATGCATGGGACAAAATGTTCCTGTCCTTCCAGCTGGCAAAGCCCTCTCTGGTCTTTTATTCAGTGAGCTATGTGAGTTTTACTTTGCAGGGTTCTTCCCCAGGGTGGGGAAGAATTGGGAGGTTTTTTCTGGTTCAGAGGGACTCTGCAGCTTTTCTCTTCCAGCACAGGGAGGCAGGAGACAGGAAGCTGTTTCCAAGGGGTTTGCAGTGATGCTGGTACCATGCTCTTTTTATAATGAAAATTGATTTATTTTATATTTCTAGAGAATTGCAGGAGTGCTGGCAGGTGCTCTCCCTCCATCCATGCTGTCAGAGCCCTGGATGTGCAGCGTGGCTGGGGCTCTCACTGGTGGGAGATGCTCCAGGTGGGACACTCCCACCTGCTCCAGATCACTGGAAATCATCCAGCAGCTTGGTTACCTTCCTCTAGTGTGACCAGGGACACCATGGATGCCGAGTTCCAAAAGAAATCCATTTTTCCCCCTGTCTTTGTTGGCGTGCTGAGAGCAGAGCCGTGCAGGAAGCAATAAATGTGACTTAAGATACAAGGTTTGACCAATTAATTCCAATGCATTTGTGACAGGTATTGATCAAAGGTAACATTTATAACCAGGGCCTGCTTTGTCAAGGTTAGATCTTGCTCAGGAAAACAGCCTTTGATAAGCTGAGCAGTTGACTGCAGGTTGGAGCAGCCCAGGCTCTGAGGAGGAAGAAGGAGCTGAGTTTCCCTCGTGGGATCTGAGCATCCATTTTTGGGCTCTCTGGTCACTTCCATGAACCCTAAGGTGCAAGGCAGGCTCTGGACCCCGTGGGTGCCCTTAGGAGGGTAATTAACAGCTAATTGCTGAGTGTGGTGTTTAATTCCTTGCAGGCAAATTGATGGTTTAGAGGTCACCTGGCTCCATTCTGGCATTTTGTCTGTCCCTGGTGGGTCTGTCCCTGTGCCCAGCAGCTCTCCTGGGCTGTTCCCACAGGTTTCCCCAATCCTGGGGCAGGGAGCCTGTGGAGTGAGTGACCTTCAGAGTCTCCTTGGCCTCTGGAAGGGATTGTTTTGTGTTTGGCCAAGGCTTTCCTCGGGGATGGTGGGCACTCAAGGCCTCTGAAGTGCTTTTATTGCCACTTGTCCCTGACCAGATCCTGTCCTGATAAACAGCAGAGATCCCATAATTGCTGTCAGAGTTGGGGGAACAAACATTTCTCTGTCCTCATGGTTTTCCTCAGCCTTGAAACTCAGGGGGTTTAAACCAGGTTGGATTTCTCCTCTTTCTCCCCCAAAATGTGCTTTAAGAATGTCACTTTGCAGCAGCCCCCCCTTCTCTGCTGCTCTTCTGTTCCCTGGGCTTTGCAATAGAGCAGCAATACTGTGCTCAGAACCTTTAAAAAGGAATAATAACTGAGCCTTTGCTGGGATTTTGGAGCTGGGATTGGGGGGTGTGTGCTGCAAGGAAGCTCAGCTGGATGTCCTGTGCCTCAGTTTCCCCATGTAAAACCTGGCAGCTGTCCTGGCAAGGTGGGAGGGCTGTGCAGGAGCAGAGTTGGACACAGAGGGCACTTTCTGGCTGGTTTTTCATTTAAGGAGAGTGCCCAGGGCAGGGAGGTGTGAAAAGAGGTGCCACAGTGCTGTGAAGAAAATCTGGTGGTGTTTTCCCTGGGGTTTAGGAGCAGTTTAAGCCCTGCAGAAAGCAGTGGCTGTGCTCAGGTTGAGTTTTGTGTCCTGTGTCCTGGTGGGCAGTGCCAGCAGGGATTCCTGTCTGACAGTAACTCCTGAGATGTTTGTGCCACCCTGGCTCTGTGAAATTCCAGATTTGTGTCTCCACCAGGCTGTGGGGCTCAGGCTCAGCTGTGCCCAGCTTAGCTGGGATTAGGCTGGAGTGGATGTTGGATCCCAGCTGTGTGTGCCCGTGGCTGCTCCCACTGCCTGGGCTGGGATGGGCTGGAGCCTCATCCAAACCTGGGCTGGGGTAAAATCCAGCACCTGCCACCTGAATTTGGGAGTGGGGGCAGCCAGGCCCTCGCAGTGTGCTTTCATCTGCCTCTGCAGAAGAGGATTCCTGGGGATTACAGCCTGGCAGCTGCTGTGACCGTGGGGCACAGTGAGAGCCCCCAGCTCTGCCAGCCCTGCAGAGGGGCCAGGGGCACAGCTGGCAGGAGAAGAGGCCATCCTGGGCTGTGACACTGGGGACAGCTGTGCTGGGGCAGCCCTGGAGGCCGTGGGTGCTGGGCTCTGCCCGGGACCCCTGCTCAGAGCACTGGGGCTTTGCCAGGGTGCTGGGCTGGGAAGGGCTGTGCCAGCTCTGGGGACAGTCCTGGGTGTCCCCAGGAGTGCTCCCAGCTCTCACTCTCCAGGATGTGCTCAGTTATCTGTTTTACTGGGATGGTGGGTCCGTGCTGGTTTCCGTGGACCTCTGATCACACCTTCCATTTTCAGGGCATCTCAGACCTTCACTGCTGCAAGGTTAGGTGGGGTTTGGTTTAATTAAATTTAATTTTTCCAGGTGGAGATGACAGAGGAGGCAGGTGCCAGGACCTGGGGGTGTCAGGCAGAAGCTGGGGCTCAGGTCTGCCCTGTGAGCTGGGTGTCTGTGGGTTCCTTGGGGATCCCAATCCCAATCCCAGCAGTGACCCCGCTGCTGTCTCTGCATCCTCAGCTCTGCTGGGTCTCTGCAGGGCTGCTGGAGCTCCATGGGCAGCAGCTCCAGCCCCAAGCACAGTGCTGGGGCTGCTGGAGGAGGGATGGAAGTGTCTCTCTCTGGGCAGGCTGAGCTCAGGGGCAGGCAGGGCTCAGTGGGGCTGGGTTTAGGACAGGCAGAGCTCAGAGGAAGGCAGAGATATTGCTCTAATGAGCTGTCAGGGTGACAGCAGTGCCTCCTCCTCCCCCTCACCAGCCTGGAGCAAGGAGTGAGAAACTAAAAGTGCCTTGATGTGAGTGAGGAGGGACTCTGTGAATGCCTGAAGGTGGCAGGGACCTCCAGGGTGGCTTGGCTCGTGTGTGACAATGGAAATTGGAAATTGAGTGAGCTAAGAAAAACATATCCTGGGGTGTTGAACTGCTGGGAAAGTGCAGGGAGCAGAGAAGGTTTGGAAAAGAGCAGTGTGGCTCTGGAGCAGTCTGGGAGCACAGCTCCCAGCTCTGGGGACATGTGCTGGTGGCTCAGCCAGACCCAGTTTAGCAGGAGCCTGGCTCCAGTGCCTGGGAAGAAATGGGGAGGGATATTTATCCTTGGATCATGTTGGCCAAAAGGTACCTGCAGCTCTGAGTGTGATTCTCTCCATGTGACAGTGGGGACACAGCTCTGAACCTTGCTCATGGTCACAGAGCACTGTGGAAATAAATAAATAAACCTCACCCTACTGCTTTATTCCCTGTACATCTCTATTATGCTGTTGTACTGTTATTAAATCTTAATTAAAAGCAGCTTCAGACTTGCCAATCAGTGGAATGAAAGGGTTTGTAAGCCCCCAGTTTTCTTTCACAGCTGTGATGCTGTTTGTTACAATTTTTCTCCTTCATTTCCTCTAGATAGCAAAAGTAATTGGGGTGACTTGGGTGCTTTTCCAGTTGGTTCCTTGGTGCATTTCTGTGTTCAAGCACGAGCTCAGTCAGCAGGACACAAGTACCTGTGATGAATGGCAGGTTAGATTAAAAATCACCTAATGGCTTCTTCTGCTTTTAATCTCTCTGGACTAAATGTGTCTGAAGTTAATGGGATGGTTTGCCAAATAAAGCCCTACTTGACTCCTTCCTTCTTTTTCCCTCCTCTTTAGAGTCCCTTAACATTTTAATATCAATTAGTTCTGTAAAATCATTTTACCAGGCCTGAATGTGGATGCAGGGCACTGTGCCCCATATGCACAAAGAGCATTAACCCTTTCAGGGGAGAACTGGAGGTTTCTGAACACAGCAAACCCATCCCATAAATGTGAGGCATCCTTTCAGACTGGGTAGCACCTGGCTGTCCATTTCCAAGCATCCAGAGATAATGGTGTACAGAGATGCTGGAAGTGTCCCAGGCCAGGCTGGACAGGGCTTGGAGCAACCTGGGATAGGGGAAGGTGTCCCTGCCCATGGCAGGGGGTGGGAACTGAATGATCTTTAAGGTCCCTTCCCACCCAAACAATCCTTATTTCAGATTTCCATCTCCAGCTGCTGGACTTGCACTGGCCTCATCTGTGTACCTGGTCACTCTCAAATTGTTCATGAAACGTGAAAAAACAGCTTTTTTCTCTTTTTTTTTTCCTTTCCTCCTTGTGCATATGGTGTGCTCAAAGTGGAATGAGCATCACTTGAGTGACTTAATGGATGCTCTGAAAAAAAAAACTCCGCGAGCTCTGTAGCTCAGAGTTGCTTTTCAGAAGTCTCTTGCAAACTTGCCCACAGTTGATGCTTCTTTGAAGAGTCTGTGAGGACTCTTTATCTGTAGATGGTTGAAGCACGTTCAGCCCTGCCTGGATGTCAGCAGTGCTCAGCACTTGGTTTTCAAAGGGAATTTGTTAGCACAAGTGCAGCCTGAGAGATGAAAGGATCTGTGTTGGAGGCAGTGAGACACCAGACAGGGAAAGAAAGGTTTTGAGAGAGATTTGATTTCCCTGGTCAGAGAAGCTTTTCTTCCCAGGGTGAAAGTCCTTTCTCGTGGTGTAGGAGCCTCCTTTCTCCTGCAGGCTGGCTGGGAGCAGAGGATGGGCAGCTCTAGCCCTGGAGGCACTGCTGCCCAGAGCTCACAGCCACAATGGGCAGCTTGGAGAGACCTGATACAGCCTGGGCCATCTGCTACAACCTCCCTGCTCCAGCAGGCTCATCCCAGAGCAAATCACACCCCTTGCTTCCTCTGCTCCTGTGTCTCCACTGAGAGGCTGCACTGGGCAGGGAAGGGTGGAAGTGGCAGCTGGACATGGAAACAGAGCTGTGACACGGCCCTGTGTCCCTCTGGGCTGTCAATGAGCTTGTCTGTCCTTTCCTGTCCATGTTGACAGGCCCCTCTTCCCTCCAGCCAGCTCTCCTGGCACAGGTCCTGCTCTGGGAGATTCCTCCCAACCCCTTGTGCATGTATTTCTCATTTTTGAATATCTTTGGCATTGCTCGCTTCTCCCTCTCACACCAGTTCATGGTCCTTATGCCCCTTTTTCCCTCCTGTATCTTTGCTGGAACAAGGCCCCATCCCTGGAGCAGTTCAGAACCATCCAGCAGGTTCATACTGCTGTGAATTTCCTGAATGCTGCTCTTGCAGATTTCCCCCCCCTCCTCGACTGTTTTTTCAAGCGTGTGCTCCGATGGTGGAGAGGAATTTATCTCCCCTCTCCTATCAGCACATCATCACCAAGGCTGCCTGCATGGCAAAGTGCAGGCAGCCCCAGGAGGGCACAGAGAGGTGGGATTCTGTCCCAGGGGCATCTTTGTTCAGGCAGAGATGCTGTCAGCCCAGCCCCAGCAGGGCTCTCCGGGGATGCTGCTGGCATGGATCGATCTCCCACTCAACTCGGCACGTCCCCTCCTCTCCTGGTGCTGTGAGAGCAATAATAATCATTCTTGTGTTCTGCAGGGCCTTCCCTGAGCTGGGACCAGGCAGGAGAGCAGCTCCTGCACCACAGCTCAGCCCTGGGCTGGTTCTGGCTTTGTGGTCTGTGAAAGCTGCTGGGGTCTGGGGGAGGTAAAGCAGCAAAGCTGCAACTCCCTGCTCAGGGTCCAGCTCTGTGGTGGGCTCAGCTACTGGGAAATGCTGAAAATAATTTCCAAAATGATGAAAATCATCAAAATCAAGCAGAGCCACTTGCCCCAGAATGCTTCTAATGAACGTGTTTGGGGTGCAGGGAGGGGCTGGCATTTGTCCCTCTGCAGGGCAGGAACTCAGAGCTGCTTCCATGTGCAGTCACTTCCAGCAGATTCCTTTGCTGGGCCTCGCTCCTCCTTTGATGAAAGGCTGGGAATTGCAGTGCCTGGAACGCAGGGAGGAGCTGGGAGGAGTGGGAAGCTGCCCGTGGCAGGAGCAGGGCTTTATTGCACCCGCCGAGATGTCACCGTGGGTGACACCGCCGCGTGTCCCACTGCTTCCATGGACATTGGTAGCCAGAGCCCATCTCCCCTCAGGAGCCAGACATCATGTGGCTCCTGCCTGGCGCTGGGAGCTGTCCCTGTCCCTGTCACTGCTGTGACACATCAGGGAGGAGATGCTGCTTCTCATTAGTGTCAGGGGTAAAGGGCATCCTCGGAGACGCAGCGGCGGCAGCTCCCGGCCTTTCCTTGCCTTTCCATCACCCAGCCTGACAAAAGGTTGGGGTGTTTGCAGTCATTCTTGGTCGTGGCTAAGGAGGAATTGCCAGGCACGTCCTTTGCCAGTGTGGCAGACTTGCAGCCTGGTGCCAGGGCAGCATTGATTTGTGTTTTGCCAGCGCTGCTCACCCTGGGGCTGCCCAGGGTGATGGACGAGCACTGAGCGTGTCCTCAGTTCAATAACTGAGAGCCTGAAGCTCTCAGCTTCTCCTGGATATCGAGATCTCCTTTTTCTTAATTAGCATCACAGTGATTCTTCCCTGGTGCCTGCTTTTTAACCCTGAGGTGTGTTTTTCAGGAAATGGCTGGATAAGCTGCTCCATGGGGAGAGGGGGCTGATGGCTCTTTCCATCCTTCCTGCTGTTTTTCCCCTTCCTGCTGTCTGGTTTTCCTCTTCCTGCCGTCTGTTTTTCCCCTTCCTGCCGTCTGCTTTTCCCCTTCCTGCTGGCTGCTTTTCCCCTTCCTGCTGGCTGCTTTTCCCCTTCCTGCTGTCTATTTTTCCCCTTCCTGCTGTCTATTTTTCCCCTTCCTGCTGTCTATTTTTCCCCCTTCCTGCTGACTGTTTTTTCCCCTTCCTGCTGGCTGTTTTTTCCCCTTCCTGCTGGCTGTTTTTCCCCTTCCTGCTGGCTGTTTCTCCCCTCCTGATGCCTGTTTCCCTCCTGCCCGTGTCTCCCCCAGAAGCTGGCAGCTGAGTGCCAGAGTGCTGGCTACCCGGGCACGCTGATCCCGTACAAGTGTGACCTGTCCAACGAGGAGGAGATCCTGTCCATGTTCTCGGCCATCAAGACCCTTCACCAAGGTGTGGATGTCTGCATCAACAACGCGGGGCTGGCCCGGCCCGAGCCCCTGCTCTCGGGGAAGACAGAGGGCTGGAGGACCATGATAGATGTGAGTATGTCACCCTGGAGCAGCTCTGGTCAAAGCAAACTGAAAAACTCCTTATTAAAACATCTGACTCTCTATGTAGATCTTTTTGAAATGCCAGTGTCATTGGAGGGTGACAGTGCCACCTCCTCAATGTCACTGGGCAACCCAACAGTCCATCAGGTTGCCTGTCCTCCATAAAGGAGTGAAAAACAGTAAGTTATTTACATAGAGTGAGTGAGAAAGTTTGTGCAAAGAATGCAAACACCAGAAGGTTTGTAAAACTTGAGAAAATCTGGGTGACATCAGTATTCCTGGGCCACTTTTCTGTCTCTTCTGGCTCATTCCAGAGCTGAGGATCTGCTCCCCAGCCTGCCCAGTTGTGCTGCTTGGGGAGTGGAAGGACATCCTGCCCTGCTCAGCCCTCACCTTGGAGGGTGGAGTCACAGCAGCATTTTTCCTTTAGCTCACTGGCTTTCTGAAGGGTGAAGAGCCTCCCTTTTTGAATTTTTTTTCCTCAATAAAGCAGGAAATCGAATGGCAGGCGCTGGGTTTTGCAGCTAATCCTGTTAGTTGTGGCAGTGGTTTGCAGAAATGGGCAGATTCTTTTTGGCTTAAAAAGCTGTAATGCTTTTTGTCTTTATAGCTTAATTTTCTGCCCATAATCTGGTTAGGGCTGGCTGTGAATGAGAGTATTTCATGTGCTGAAATGAGAGTTGTGCTCATGGCCCATCCCATTTACAACTTTTCCCTGGGTCCTCCTGTCCTGAGGTGCTGCTGGGCATCTTCCTGTGACTTCACCATTTTTTGTCATTATTTGAGGGCCCTTTTCTGAACACAGCAGTGGCAGCCACAGCTGGGGAACCTCAGGATGGTTTGGATGTCCTTGCAATGTCTCTGGCCAGTGAGATGCTGAACCAGGAGCTTTCCATGGAGTGATTTCCCCTCCTGTGCCACCTTCTCTTGCGCATGGGAACGTTTTCCTCGCAGGAGCAGGAGTGGAACTCATGGCTGTGAGCAACCCTTGTGGCACCTCCAGCAGCTCTGAGAGCTTGTCCTCGTGAAGGCAAGGACATGTCTGAAAAGCTGTTTGAAGCTGTAGGCTCAGGGCCACTGTGTCCAGCAGTGGAGTCAGCTGGGACGTGCCAGCTCCCCTGGCTGTTCCTGTAAAGCAAAACTGAGACGCACACTGAGACTCCAGACTCCTGCTGCCAGGGCAAGAGCTGCCATATCCTGCCTAATTAAGTTCTTGTTAGGATTTTGGCCCGACTGCTGGCTGCTGTGGCTGCAGCCAGAGCAGGCTGAGCCCAGCTTTGTGTGCCCAGGCAGGCTTTTGTGGGCTGCCCAGCCCGGGTCACTGCACAGCCGCAGCTCCCGGCCCCGGTTACCATGGAGGCTTTAAAGAAAATGAAGTGAAGTGGAGCTGAGGCTGAGCTGGTGTTCAGCAGGGCAGTGCCCAGCCCTGGCTGGCTGTGAGCTGGGCCCTGGGGGTCACCTGGGCCTTGGAAATTCCCTGTCCTGGTCCCTGGGGCTGTGTCATGTGTGGATCCCTCAGGGATGCTGCGTGTCCCTCGTGCTCTGTAGTTTTTGTCAGGTGGGCAGGCTTGGTGGGGGGACTTGTGGCTTTTCCCAGCTTCCCCAATCCATATTCCCTTCCCTGGCTGCTCAGCTGGAAGTGCTCCCTTTATCTCACCTTCCACCACATTTAGGGAGAAAGGTTTTGGAGTGGGGATTGTCCTGTATGAGACAACCCAGTGTTGGTGTTTACAGTGGCTCAAAGTTTGGGAGCCTGTGGGGTCCCCCTGCTTGTGGGGGCTGCTTTGGGGTGGCATGGGTGGGCAGGAGAGGCAGGGTGGTAACCCCACAAGGGCAGGGTCAGGAAACCAGGCTGGGGAATGTTTTATTGCCAGGGATGATCTGTATGGCTGTCTCTGCTCTCAGTGCCTGGCAGAAATGCTGTTGTAGCAGCCTGAGACACTCCAGCTTTCTCCCTGTGCTGGCAGATATTTCCCTCTCACCATCCTCCCAGCAGCTGCTGGCTTGGCTCCTGATTTCTGTGTCAATGGATCATCCCTCCAACATAAAGGCAAAGCCCTGGGATGCTCCAGAGCCCAAAGCTTCACCCACCCCAGCCTGGGCAGCCCAACAAGGCTGGGCTTTGCTTTTTTGCTGCTGCTCAGGGGGAGGAACAGCTCCCTGGAGTTTTCCCTTTTGTTCCATGCCCCTGCTTTGTGGCTGCATGGCAATGTCCCCTGGCAATGTCCCCTGGCAATGTCCCCTGGCAATGTCACTGTCTGCAGGCGCCGTGGCAGGGCTGGGGAGGCTCTGCAGGGCCAGCCCCCCCTGCCAGGGCACCCCAGCCCCAGAGCAGCCCTGGCCAGGCCCCTTTCCCTCCCAGGGAGGGCTGCCAGCACCTTCCACGGGCCACTGGGCTTTGCAGAGCTGTGTGGCAGCAGGGAGGATTCTTCCCCAGCTTCCCTAGAGAGCAGCGTGCTGGGAGATGCTGTTGGAGAGTTCCAGGGCACCTCTGGGCTGCAGGATGGGAAAAGTTCCCAAACAGCCATAAAAACATTGATTTAGGAGGCAATAGGGCCTTAAATTAAGGGCTTTCTTTTTTTTTTTTTTTTTTGTAAATTGATTTTTGCTTCCATGCATTTTTCATGAGATTTGAGGCTCTGTGTCCTTCCAGATTCCCCTCTCAGCATCCTCCTTCTTGCTATACATCTAACAGTCAAAACCATGTTATAATTTACTTATTCCTCTCCTTTTCTAATGTTCCCATTCTTTATTGTCTGGTGTTTATTCCCAGGGTGGGAGCTGCTTCTCCCCAGGCTGCAGGGTGTTTGGAATTATGGATGTGCTGCTGTGAAGCAGAGCCCTGCCTTGCCAGCCAGCAGATCTGCTGTGGGTGCAGGAGGGAAGGTGTCACCTCAGGCAGGTTCTGAGCCCATCCTCCCCTGCTTCACAGCTTCCCCCACTTTCCCCCTGGTTGGTGAGGCTGGAGCAAAGTCCTGATGTGCAGGAGGAGCTGGGGCTGCCTGCTGTGCACACTCTGAGCCTCTGGGGCTGCAGCAGCTCCTTCACGTTTTACCCACTGACCTTTCCAGCCAGGAATTCAAGCTGAACTTCCCATTCTCCCTGCTCAAGGCATGGGGAGTGCAGCACACATCCCCCTGCTCCTCCAGACAGGGAATGGGTTTGATTCCTGGCATTATTCACTGACAAGCCAGGCTCTGTTCTTGTTGCTTTTCTAAACCATCTGTGCAGGGATGTGTTTGCTGTAAGCTGTGCTCCCATATGTGCTCTGGAGCTGGGGCACTCCTTTGGATACCTTGGAAAAGGCTGGTTCTGGGAAAGGGAAATGCTGAGCACTTCTAGGAACAGGATCTTTTGTGTTCTCAGTTCTGGCAGTTGGAGCTGGTTAATTGCTGGGAAATGTGGCAGCATGGCTGCTGTCACAGAGCTGCTGCCTGTGCACTGAGCAGGGCCCAGCTGTGTTGGCCATCCTTGCCAAGGCACCTTTGAGCTTTTTCTCCCTAAAATAGGAAGGAGACAGAAAAATGTCTGATGTGGGTAACAACAGCCTCGGGGTAATGCAGACCTGCTCATTTTCCAGGCATGTTTTTAGGTTCCTCAGTGCCTGTTCCACATTTTCAGATGGGATTTCACCCCAAAAACCAGTCTGTGCTGGTGGGAAAAGGCCATCCCAGCTCAGCTGCCTTCCAGCCAGTTGTTTTGTTGTACCGTGGGGTTTTATCACAAGGCTCTGGACTTTCCCATGTGGCTGTTGATTGGGATCTTGCTCTGCCAGGAGCTGTTAAAATGTTGTAACTTTGCCCACGCTGGGGATGGCTGCTCCATGAGTCACAGGCTTTGTGATGATGTTACCCTCTAGTGGCCTTTGGAGAGGGAGCTGAGGGTGGCTGCTCCAAAAAGGAGCTGCCTGATGGGCTGGGGCAGTGAGGGGGGCAGGGATTTGTTTGTCATGAAGGGTTTGGCACCAGCAGATGCCCAGATCCATCTCCCAAAGCCCTGGGTCAGGCTGCAGTGGGTGCCTCCTGCTTCCCCTGACCACCTTGCTGTGGAATCCCAAATCCTGCCCGTGCCCTGCCTGCTCTGGGCTCCACTCCAGTGCTGAGGGGCCCCTGTGCTGCCTTCTCTGCTCATTTTCTTCCTGACACAGCCCAGGTGAATTCCCAGGTTAAAGATTTATCTCTGCAGCTCCAGGTGTGATGGCCCAGGTTCCCAGCAGTGACTGCTGGACCAAAGTGCACTGGATGGGGGTGATGGCTCCACTTGTGTTGCCTGGGTTCTCCCAGGATCAGATTAAAGCCCTGTTTATCTCTGGCCAAGACAAACCCCTCAGGGATGGCCTCTGGCAGTGAATGGGGAATAACGACCAGACAAAAGCAGTGACAAAGATCTGACCCCGCTCCTCTTTGTGCTGCTCAGTAATTGCATCTCTCAGCTCCATCCCTTTCCAAACCGGTGCCCCTCTCCTGCCTGTCCTTTTGTGCCAGTGAGTCCCAGTTATTCTGCCCCATTCTTACTCTTTATTTTCCCAGCGATGATCCCCAGCCCTCTCCCCTCTCCAACCCTCTCTGTCCCTGTGGCCTCATTCCTGCTGCTCCACCTGCCTTCTGATTCAGCAGAAAATCAGTTTTTCCTGGAGACTGCACCCTCTGTAGAGTGTTCAGACCCTTCTGGACTGCTCATTTAGCTGGCAAAGTGACAGGGTGTAAGATAGGGCCTGCCAGGGGATGGTCACATCCTTTCTGGAGGCCTTCAGCAAAACCCCTCCCAAATCTCAGCCACCTGAGCAATTAGCACTGCTGCTGAGATTGCTGCCCATCAGTGCTGCAGGTACCTCTGGGCCCTTTGTATTCCAGCTGGGAGAATTTCCTTCTCTTTATCTTCTGGCAGCTTTGGCTCTGTGTTTATGGTCAGGCCAGGCTGGAGGCAGCATTAAACCTTGTGGAGGTGATAGGACTGAGTTTAACCAAGCCAGGGAAGTGCTGGTCCAAAGAGCAAGAGCCTGGAATGCTCTGCATCCTGAAGGACTGGGTCAATTGCCAGTTAGGGCTGAGGCAGATGCCAGCAGGCAGTGACAGGTCAGTGGCTTCCACACCCCCAGGCTGAGTTGCCCACTCTGGTGTTCCCTGTGGCACAAAGTGATCTTTGCTTCCTGTGCCTGGGAGCTCTCTTGGTGCCTCCTGTGAGCTGCTGGCGCTCTGACAGGCAGGATCTGGGGATTTCCTCGTTAAGGAGCTGACCTAGTTACCTGCTGTTAGTGCCCTGCCAGCTGCCCAAACCCTGGAGTGCTGGGCAGAACCACCAGCTCTGGCTTCTGCCCACAGTGCTGCTCTCCTTTCCTTGGGCTTTACCCTCACACCTGCCCCTAAAACCAAGTCCTTTTATTTCTGCTCCCTCTGGGTGTCTGTGCACCCCCTGGCCCTGTGGCTGCAGCCCCCAGCTCAGGTGTGGGGTGTGAGGATGGGCAATTCCTTCTTTGGATTTTCCTGGGAATTGCCCAGGGACAGGGACTGGAACTGATATCCCAGATTTCGGGCACATAAAGGGCAAATCAAGGGGTGCCAGGCAGGGCTGCTGGCCTTAATTCCTTCTTCTTTTCTCCCCCCTCAGGTCAATGTGATGGCTGTGAGCATCTGCACCCGGGAGGCCTATCAGTCCATGAAGGAGAGGAACATCGATGATGGGCATATAATTAACATTAACAGGTGATCAAAGGGGGGTGTGGGGTCAGCCTTGGGGTCTTCCTGCTGTTCCCTGCAGCACAGAGAGGGTTCAAGCACAGGTGGGGTCAGCCATGGGGGCTTTCTCCTCCTCCCTGCCTTACAGGAAGGGTTTCAGCACTGGAGTTTCAAGCTTGCTGAGGTGATGATGGGGTTTCCTAAGGATTGTGGTGGTTGATACTTCAACCTTAATCTTCCCTGGTCTAAAGCAAGGAAGACCAAACCAGGGAGAAAAGGATACCCCAAACCAGGGAGAAAAGGATGATATCAATCACTCCTCATGGCGTGGGGCTGGATTGATTTCTGGAGCTGCCCAGGGAGGCTTGGCTATGTCAGAGGAGCCTGCAGGTGTGCTCCTCACATTTCACTGAACAGAATTCCTTCACTCAGGATTTTTATTCTGGGAAGCTGAAAAGGCAGAGAGAGGTCCCAGAGATAGAAAAACAATCCTTATCTCATTCACTTCTCCTGTGTTTTACTCATGTGGAATGTGTTAGGAATTGTTTCCTGAAGTGCTGAGCCTGGTTGGGCTCTGGTGTGAGTTGTTTTCAATCACTGACCAATGGTCACAAGAATTGTGTCAAGACTCTGGAAAGAGTCACTAATTTTTCATTATTATCTTTCTAACCTTCTATAAGTATTCTTCTCTATTCTTTAGTATAATTTTATTTAACATAATATAGTATCATAAAATAATAAAATAACCTTCTAATAACATGAAATCAAAGCTTCATTCTTCCCTGCCACGCAGGGTCAGATTTTTTTTACAACATGCGGTGGTGTCTGTCCCCTGCTGCAGCCCCGTGCCAGCCCTCAGTGGGTTTATTGTGGTGCTGTGAGTGTCCCTCCCAGCTGCCAGCAGCGTCCCCTGTGCTCTGTCCCCAGCATGAACGGGCACAGCGTGGTGCCCCAGTCCGTGGTGCATTTCTACAGTGCCACCAAGTACGCGGTGACGGCGCTGACCGAGGGGCTGCGGCAGGAGCTGCGCGAGGCCAGGACCCACATCCGAGCCACGGTGAGTGCCAGGGCTCCCTGCCCTCCCCTCCCTGCTGCCAGCCACGGGGCACAGCTCTGTCCCTTGGGGAGCAGCCAAGGGGGTGCAAAAAGGGACGCTGGGAATGGTCAGGGAATCCTGCGGCGCTCTGTCCCGGGCAGGTTGGGGCATGGAAGGTGTGGGAAGGGATTTTTGGGGTGCACAGAGTGGGAAGTTGTTTGTTGGGGGGAGTCACATCAACAGAGGGAGGCAGTCAGATGGGTTGTTTGTGCTCAGTCAGAGCTTTTCCATGTTTTTCTTTGCTTCTCTGTCCCTCTGGGGTGTGAGGAGGGAGGTACCCACCAGAGGTACCTGCCACAACAGACAGTAAGGCAGGGTCTGTTCAGCTGTTCCCTTGAAAATGGGAAAGGAGAACAACCAACAGAAAAAATGATTTTTTTTTTTTAAATTTTAAATTCTGTTACTTAAAGGGAATTACAAATCCTATTAGGATGTGCTGTGCTTTTTTCCAGTGTATATCTCCAGGACTGGTGGAAACAGGATTTGCTTTTAAACTTCATGACAATGACCCCGAGAGAGCTGCTGCAACCTATGAGAGCATTCGGGTAGGACTTGCAGGAATGGAAACAGAGGGAAGTGGCTCTGATTATAATTGAGCAGTCTTTCTCCTAGCTAATGGTTCCAGAGAGTGCCCAGTGCTCTCCAATCTCAGCCCTCAAACCTCAAATTTTCCACTGGTATTTACACACTGTGTAGGTTTTCATTTGGGTTCAGTTTCCAGCTCCTTACGTTTTCCCCTTTGTTTTGATGCTTCTGTAAATAAGTGTCAGTCAGCTTTGCCATTTTGCAGGCTGTGACTTCTTCATTGCAGAGAAGATGGGACAAGCAGAGGTGCCAGCAGGAGGAGAAGTGTTGCCTTGCAGGTGGCAGGGGATTTCCTGTGGGAATTCCTGACAAGGATGGCATTGCCTGGCCTGGCAGAATTCCTGTGCCAGCAGTGAGATTATCCACAGCAATCGAAGAATTATTAGCACCAGACACATCCTTTGTTACATTTTCAGTGGATTGGGTATTTCCTGCTTGCTTGCACCTCTGGGACATGCCCCAGTGACAGTGTCTGACCTCACCAAGGATGGGCAGGAGAGGAGGGATCTCTTGGGGAGCTCTGTGGGTGCCCTTTGACCGAGAGCCCCTTTGCTGTCATTGCAGTGTCTCAAGGCTGAAGACATGGCCAATGCTGTCATCTATGTCCTCAGTGCCCCTCCTCATGTACAGGTAGGCTGGGGCTGAGCCTGGGGGGGCTGAGGGCTGCCCTGGCCTGGCTGATCTGCTGCTGGATCAGCCTGGAGCTTAGGGAGCCTGTGCTGGGGATTAGCAGGGATCATGTTTACACTTCCAGCCCTGGGATGGCACTGCAGGGGCTCTGGGATTGCTCAGGGTGTGGGATTGCTCTGGGATGGCACAGCAGGGGCTCTTCACATCCCTGTGGATCCAGCAAAGGCTGAGCTGGCTCTGATTCTTCCCCCAGAGAGTGCTGGGGCACTGCCCAGGCTCCCTAGGGGATGGTCACATTCCTAAGGCTGCCAGAGCTCCAGGAGTGTTTGGCAGTGCTCTCAGGGTGGGATTTTGGGGTGTCTGTGCTGTTCCAGGAGCTGGACTGGATGATCATTGTGGGTCCTTTCCAACTTGGGATATTCTGTGCTTCCATGGTCCCAGAAAAGGACTGTGCAAGGCAGGGGGAGTATGAGGGTAGGGGCACATTGCCCTTTTGGATGGTGCCATCTGCTGAGAGTCTTGGCTTCTGCCAGTTGCCAAATGATGTGTTGGACCTATTCCCCCCAGTGTGAGATGCTTGTGCTGCCAGAGGGACTCTCCTCCTGGGAAACCAGGAATTCTTGGCAGCTTTGGGCTGGAGGCAGGAGGAGCAGAGCTCCTGTTGTGAGGGCAGACTTTGATCTGAGAGCTTCCCCAGTGTCTCGGGTGGACTCTGCTCCCTGGAGCAAGACGTGTCCCCTGGCACTGCATGCCTGGGGGTAACTGCCTTTTCTTGGCTTCAAAAATCAAAACCCTGCCTGTGGCAGCTCTGTGAGCTGGACCAAACTGCAGCCTTGAGCCCTGGGCTTTGGAACCAGGTTCATCCTGCACCTTTCTCATGTGTATTTGACCTTTTGATGCCTGCTAAAGGCAGAGCAGGTCCCTTCACCTCTGCTTTCCTCCCAGCTCAGCTAATCAGGCTCATTCCTGGTCACAGGCTGGTGCAGCAGAGAAGTGCCCAGTGCAGGGCTCCAGAGCAGAATTCCAGAGCAGAATTCCAGTTCCATCCCACGTTGGTCTTTTGCAGATTGGGGATATACAGATGAGGCCCACGGAGCAGATCTCCTAGCAGGGGAGGAAGGAGGATGAGGAGGACCATGAGCAGCACCGTGTCCACTCCACCTGGAGCCCTCTGGCAGCCCAGGCTTCCCTCAGCTGGCTGGTAACGTTTTAATCAAGTACCAAGGATCATGTTTGAAGAATTATTTTTCTCTCCCTCTCTCTGAGCTGGTGCTGGTGCTGAGCCAGTTTGAAGAAAAAAAAAAAAGAACCACAAACTCATAGTGGGTCTCTTTCTCCCTCACTCCTTTCTGAAACTGCTTAAGAGTAAAAATGTGTTTGAAAATAATGCAGGGAAGTGGTTTGTGGAAGATTGTTTGTCTCCAGGCTGGTTTATTCTTCATTTTGCTTTCTTTTCAAGGTTTGTTTGATCTTAATTGCTGATGCTGTGTGTGGACCTAGGTGAAGTGGCTCAAGATGTTTGCCAGCTTCAGTGTGCTTAGGGTTTGAGATTTTCAGTGGATGTCATACATGAATCCATCTAATATTCTGAGTTTATTTTCATCAGGTTGATTACTGATGGTGGTGATGCATGTGATATTTTCCATTTCTTTTGTACTCCACTGCCCTAACCCCAGTGTCCAACCTCCCCAGCCCTCCTTTCCCCTTCACATGACTCATGCCTGCCAAGTTTGAGGATGTATAAATGTGTGTGCTTGATATTTCTCTTTTTTTCTAGGTAGGTAAATAGGTGGAGGAAAAGCACCTGTCCCTGTGCAGGTTAGGATGATAATCTAAGTGGCATAGTTACAGTAAGAGTGAGTTGTTTGGTATTTTTAATAAAAACTAAACGTGTGCTGTCTTGTGATCACCTCTATCCTTGGTATCATCTCCCAGCACTCTCGATGTTCTGTATGTGATACTTGCATGCATTGACACTTTTCTGGAAATGTGGATTGCTCTGGTGCTGTTGAAATGCTGGTGCTGAGGAGCTGGAAATGGTGGAAGTTTATTTTTATGTAGAGACACAAACTCTGAGAGAGGGAGAGAGAGAGAGAGAGAGAGAGTGGAGCGAGCCGTGCCGAAGGTGTCTGAACGAGGAGAGATTTGTGGGGGCATTTTGGCTACAAAAAGCAGCAGGTGAAGGGTCTGGCTGAGATCTCGTGTTGGTGCAGCCCCAGCATTTGGCTCTGGGTTTACTCTGAGTTGAGGGAGAAGAGGATTGGCCCCAAAGCAGAGCTGGAGCTGTCTGGAGACTCTCTGCAGGGAGGTCTGTGTGTGTCCAGCTCCCCGTGGAGCTCTTGGACTCGTTGCCTTAAGATTGCAGACCCTGTCCAGCTCCTGCTGGGCTCCAGAAGGTCAGGGGTGGTCATTTGGTCAGAGCAGAGGACAGAGAGCCTGGGAAATTGGGGTTGGATTGTTTGGCTTCCACCAGGAGAGCCCTGGCAGTTCATCTGTGTTACCCCTGCACAAGGGAGACCAGAGCTGGGCCACCAAGACACGAGTTCAGCTCCCTGTACAGCCTTGGGCAAGTCACTTTACCTCTCTGCCTCAGTTTCCCCGTCTGGGAAATGGGGATAACACTCACCTACCTCACAGGGGTGTTGTGAGGATTCACAAGCTTTTGTAAAGCACTTTGACAGGTGCTGTGTAAGTGCTG
Source organism: Peucedramus taeniatus (assembly GCA_013400575.1). Taxonomy (NCBI): domain Eukaryota; kingdom Metazoa; phylum Chordata; class Aves; order Passeriformes; family Fringillidae; genus Peucedramus; species Peucedramus taeniatus. The sequence continues at coordinate 332,054 of WBNO01005786.1, read as the reverse complement.
AGTGTTGATATTGAAGTATTATTGTGAATTAAACCTTGTGATACCTAGAATTCCTTGTGCCAAAGGTGAGCAGCTGTAGGAGGATACAAGGAGAAAACTGGCAAAATGTTCCTTTCGTGATGGCAAAAACAAAAGGCAATTTGCCCCTTTTTTTCCCCTCTTTATTAACACATGGTGTGTTCTGTCCATTCCTCACCTGTCACCAGTTTCTACTGACAAGTGCACCTAGATTTGGCTTTTTTAATTTATTGTGAGTGAAGTCCCTGCCCCTTGGGAAGCCTTGCACTGCCCTGCTCCAGGATGCCAAGGTGGTGCCTTTGTGTGGATTCCCAGCAGGAGCCCTGGGCAGTGTGTGCCATCTTTAGGAGAAGGTGGTTGAACTACTAAAAAGGCCAAAAAAAAAAAAAAAGAAAAATTCAGAAATAGTAACTTCTGTGCAGAAAAAAACTGAGCAGGGATGGGGGCAGCAGTGGTGAAACATGGAATTGTGGCAGCAGCTGTGTGCAAAGTTCAGCAGATGTTGAAATGTGTGGCTGAGGAGGGCCTTTACACCTCCCTGTGCTGTAAAAGGAGGATTTGGAGAGAATTGCTCAAGATGCAGAACCTTGACAAAGGGTTTGTCCGGGTAGTTACTCCCTGCAAATACAGCCTGGCAGCCCTGCAGCCCTGGAAGTTGGTTTGTTTTGGTTTTTTTTTTCCCCAAGAACATTTGTAAAGTCACCTCGAGGTGATGTGCAGTATATTTTCCATTTGAAGTGTGGTTTTAGGGGATCATCCCTGCTGCCCCCACGAGGGAGGGCTCCTTGGGTGGCCTTGGTGGCACCTCCTGCCACCCTCCTGGGATGAGTTGGGACACCACTCCGAGGCAGTGAAACCCCTCAAACGCCAGGATCAGTGAACTGTGTAATTTATCAGTAGCTTTCTAATTGTGAACTGTAAAATAAAGAATAAAAAGAGAGGCACACTGTGGCTCGTCTTGGTGTGTTTTGTTATTTCTGTGTTAAAACCACACAGCCTTTTTGCTGTTCACAGCCAGATTTGTTTGGGGAAGGATCCAAACAGAATCCTTCCTTTTGGGGTCTTTATGAGGAAAAACAGCATTTCTTTCCAGAGCTGGACAGCATCCAGTTGTCTCGGGAGTAACCTGTGGTGGTCTGTCCGGGAGCTGGGGGATGCCCCGTTCCCAGATTGCTCCCGGGCTCTGGGATGCTCCATTCCCGTTCCCTGTCCGGGATGCTCCGTTCCCGTTCCCGGGGTCTGTCCGGGATGCTCCGTCCCCGTTCCCTGTCCGGGATGCTCCGTCCCCGTTCCCTGTCCGGGATGCTCCGT
>WBNO01005786.1:211219-313635 GCA_013400575.1 Peucedramus taeniatus | reverse complement strand
CTGTGAGTGTCTCTGTGAGTGTCCCTGTGAGTGTCCCTGTGAGTGTCCCTGTGAGTGTCCCCATGAGTGTCCCTGTGAGTGTCCCTGTGAGTGTCCCTGTGAGTGTCCCTGTGAGTGTCCCCTGTGTGCAGGGCAGGGCTGGGCTCTGCTTTCCAAGCCCAGGATTCACAGGCAGGTGTTGGTGCTGCCATGGATGGGACAGGAGTTCTCTCTTCTCTTTTCCCACTGCCACCAGCCGTGTCTGGCCATGTCTGAGCAGGGAGGGGAGGAGCATCCCTGCCGTGGGGACCTGGGAGTCCCTTCCCAGAGGTTTAGGGACGTTTCCCCCAGGCAGGACTTGTCTGGGTCCCCCATGGAAGGAGGAGAAGCTCTGGGGACAATCCCTGCCCTGCCAGGCCGGCTTTGTGCCTGGGGAGGGGCAGCAGGTAAAACACTGAAGATGCAAATTCCTGGGTGGTTCCTCTGTCTCTATTCCCACCTTCTCCTGCTGTGGCCCTGCCAGCAGTGATGGAGCTGTCACACTTTGGTGGCCACGGGCTGGTGCTCCAGCTCCTGTTCTCTGTGCTAATCCCTGTGCTCATGGGGGTCCCCACACAGCCCCCCAGCACACACAACAGGCAGAAAAATCAAACCTAATTACATACCATTGATTTCTTTCCAAATTTGCTTCTAATACACTTTTTGACTACTCCTTGATTTTCTTTCCTTTTTTTTAATTTTAATTTTTTCCCCCACTTTTCCTTTCTCTTCTCCTCACACGGCAGCAGCTCCTCCTGGGAAGTGAGCTCTGCATCCCCTGAGCTGGACACAGCAGGGCAGAGGGGAGCAGAGAGCAGAGGGGCTATTTTGGCTCTCAGTAGGGGCTAGGGATGATCCAGGTGCTGAGCCTCCTCCTAAGGGACAGGTAGGACTGTGCAGCTCCTTCATGGCTTTTTCCCTTCCCCTCCTCTGGGTGTTCTCAGTGCCAGCCCTGCTGTGGGCAGAGCTGTTGGCCACTTCAGCTGGGTTGGTGCTCAGGAGGCAGCAAAAGGTGCCCTCCAGGTGGGCAAGGGGGGCTGGGTGGGCACTGGGGGCTGCTGCTGGTCCCAGCCTCTGGCACGGGGCAGCACCAGCACAGGCTGGGCTGTGGAGCTGCTCCGGGGGTGGCTCAGAATGAGTCTGCTCCTGGCTGGGCTGGGGGCTCAGGGGGCACAGCAGGGCCTGGCTGGGGCTGGGCAGTGTCAGGAGTGTCAGGAGAGGAGCTCCAGGCTCCCTGCAGGCAGCAGGGAATGAAGGGCTCAGGATCAGCCATTCCCCAGGGTTTGCTGCCCCTGAGCCTCCATGGCACCCAGCAGGCACAGGGGGCAGGGGCTGAGGTGGCTGCGTGTCCCCAGCCCTGGGGACAGCCTGGCTGGGTGGCACAGGGTCCCGTGGTGAGCTGTGGGTGGCAGCTGAGGGGTTAAAGGCTCTGGGGTGCAGAGCACAGGTCGTTCCCTGCAGCTCTCTCTGTGCATGGATTTATTGAACAGCCCTGATCTGGATCAGTGGCACCCGGGAGGACCCGGGACAGCCCCAGCTCCCTGTGCTGGCCCTGCCCAGGGAGGGGAGGGCTCAGGGGGCTGCCCGGGGCAGGGCTGGCACTGTGGTGGGGGACATGGGACAGTCTCCTCACCCTTGTCCTTCCCCGGGGAGAATCTGGGCCACAGCCTGCCCATCACCCTCCCAAACGTTATCAGCTGTGAAAACCAGGAAAAGAAACCCAAAGGAGAGAAAATCCCAAAGATTGCCCCATCCCTTCTGAGGGGGACCTCGAGGCCACGGCCACCAGTGCCACCTCCACATGGCCCCAGTGCCACCAGTGCCAGGGGGGCATCCCAAAGCCCTTTGGAACACCCACTCCCAAGAGAGGCCAGATTTATAGCAGAGGAGATGTATTTAGGCTCGTGGCAGTTCAGTTGTGTTAATTATGAAAATCTAAAGATAATCTATATTTAATGTCAAATTTTTCTCAAATTTGCTAAAGAAGGAGGAGAATATATGCACATGATGACATTTAAATGAAGAACAAGGTGCAATTAGACTCCGAAACGTACAGTAGACTAATTGGGGAGAGGATGACAAATATAGTTATCATCAGCAACTAATTAGGGCCCTGCTTTAGCTTTCCCTGCTTGATTAATCTTGACTAGGTGTTAATAAGTTCCGTGGGCCTGGCCAGCAGTTGGGGACAGGCTGTTTGTGGCTGCAGCCCCGGGCCGGGAGGGATGTTGGACCATGAGGAATGTCACTTAAGGGGGTTGGGTTTATTTTTGGAGGAGGATCAGAGCACATTTGGGTGGTGGAATTGTCCCCACGGAGCCTGGGAGCACTGAGAGAGGAGGAGGAGGAAAAGCATCCACGGCCAGCCCCGTGCCAGGAGCGCTGTTGACACGTCCCTTGTCTCCCAGATTTACACTCTTTTATCTTTTTGCGTTGAAAGGTAAGAATAATAGTAAAATGTTAATGCTCTACTCCACATCTAAGGCTGCACGTAAACGGTGACACGGCACGGGAGGCAGATAAATCACTGCTGAGCTCGGACAATCATCCCCCAGCCACAAAAACACCCGGGATCTCCCAGCAGAGGAGTGCTCGGGACAAAGGGGGCTCCAGCCCAAACCCTCTGCTTTTCCCCAGTGCTGCAGTTTGGTTTTATGACATCAGGGAGATTTTTAAATTCGTGCATCCCATCACCGGGATGCTCGGTGCTTGCAGTGAGCGGCTCTGGAGGCTTCGCTGCCATGAGGATGCTGAGCGTGGGCATCGAGCTCAAATGAGGAGGCAAACAGGGGCAGAAAACATCCATCCCTGGCGTGCTTCTCCTGGTGGATTTGCAGCTTGTTGCAGCTCTCCTGGAGAGGTGAAACCACACAAAGCCCCGGCTCCCCCGGGGGAAAATCCCCACAGTTTGTGGGGACAGAGTCCTACAGCCACCCTACAACCACTCACGGCTGTCCTACAATGTCCTAAAACCATCCCGAGCTGGAACGAGCGAGAAGCCGATCCCACCGCTGCTCCTGCAGCTCCATCCCCACACGGAGAGCCCTCGGAGGATGCTGTGCCATGGGGGGGACGCTGCCAGCACCCCCCGAGCGCGGCCCCAAATCCCCGGGAGGGCCGGGGGCTGTCCCTGCGGGATGCGGCCCCAGGAACAATCCCGGCGGAGGTGGGAGAGCAAAGCCATTACCGGGAGGATGAACTTGGCTCAGTCGCCATGGAAACGCTGGCCGGGCCCGTCACCGCTCGCGTGTGCGCGGGGCCCGTTGACCTCACTTAGAATTATTACCTTTAGCCAAATAAAATAATTTGTGTTAATAAAGAGACCATTTTCTCTCGGCTTCCAAGCGAGCCTTCCCCAGAAGGCAGAGTGACTCCTTAATTACACTTTTACTGCAAGGTGATTAATGTTCAATATGTGATACTCCGTTTAAATAAGTCGCTTATTAACACCTTTAATATATTTAATTTTTTTTTCCCTTTCCCCCCCCTCCTTCCCGCTGGCCCTGGCGGCGGGAGGGGCTGAGCAGCGCTAGATGGAGCTCTGATATTGGGCATGGGGGGTGAGCCCGGCCTTCTCCTGCGAGGACAAAATGATGGGAGAAGCAGGAGGGGAAACCCTGCGTGCCAAGGGCCGGGGGTGGCAGGGCTGGAATGGGGAGAGGGGTGGGAAACTCGCTTTGCTTGGGGGGTTTGTGGCCGTGGGGACCGGGCAAGGAGTGGGAGAGGGCTCAGCCCTCGGAGAGGGATGGCAGCAGCTCTGGGATGCTGGGCTGGATGATCAGTGGAGTTTGGAGACTCCCAGAATGGTCCAGCTGTGCCCATCGCAGGGCTGGCACACATCCGAGTGCTGAGAAAATGGGGAAATGCCTCCTTGGATCATGACTGGGTTATTTTTTGGGGATGGGTGACACGTGCTGCTGCCTGGTGTTTAAAACCACAAAACTGTTACTGCCTGCAATGGATTGTTCCTCCTGATTGCAGCTCTGCTGCTAAATGAAAGAAGTAATTTTATTTTATACCGGATTTCATCCTTTTAGAACTATTTTTATTCGTGTGGCAGCAGCTGTTTATAAATACATGTTATTATTTGCCATATACAGAATGTATGATTCCCAAAATGGGAACTCACAGAATAAATCCCTGGCATTGGAGCAGAGTTTGGAAATGGTGCTGAAGTTTCTCCTTTTGGAGCCCTGTGAGCAGACAGGGGAGGGGCAGTGAACACCTGGGGACAGGGGCATGGCCCAGCCCTGATGTCACTGTCCCTGCAGAGGAGCCCTGGTCCCTGTCACCCAGCCCAGCTTTGCCTTACTCATTTACTGGGAACAGCAGCTGCTCCAGAGCCTCAAGTCCTGCTCTGCAGGAAGAGAGAGCAGCAACACCAATTCCGGGCCAAACTGCCCCAAAATGCAGCTTCTCCTGGAGGTGGTGGAGTCCATTTTCCTCCCTTTCCCTGCTTTCTGCTGGAAGTGGGGTTAATGATATTCCCCATCACATATGGGGGAATATTCTGTGTATTATACAGACAGAAATATTCCAGGGAACTTGTGGAGATCTGCCCTGGCTGCTGCTGGGGGTGTGTGTGCTGGAACTGCTGCCAAGTTAAATAAAACTGGAGAGAAACAAACGATTTCTAAAGGAATTTGTGCCTGAATCCGTCCCTGAGAGCTCCTGAGGAAGGGCTCAGCTTCCCCAGACTCAGTCCCCCAGACTGGGGGAGTTTTCCTTGGGAACCTTGTTCCCCAGCCAGGTATTTTTGAAGGTTATAAATACCTGAAATGCAGATTAACTCCTGCATTTGATTTCCTGCCCTCAGCTCGGAGCCCTCTGAAGGGAATTCCAGGTTTGGTGTTTGCAGGGGTGGGCTCTGCTCCCCTGATTTTGTTCCACTGCCTTTCCCTTTTGTTTCCTCCTCCTCTTTTCCTGCAAAAAGACATTTTACTGGAGGGATACCTCTGAGACCCCGGCTCCAGCTGCTCTCCTTGCCCTGAATTCCTCCACTTTATTAAAATTCTATTAATAGAAGATGCTTTGTAGAACCCTGTCAGGGAGGTAACACCTCTGCTTTTCTCTTGCTCTGTGCTTTTTTTCCTGGGATGGGGGATATTGGTTGGTTTGGGTTCAGTTTCTCATTTCCTTGGAGTGGTTTGAAAAAGGCAAGAACTTGGCCTGAGAACCTGAATTCTGGAGGAAATGCTGCTGAGCTGGTGTAAATACTGAGCCCCCTGTTAATTTCAGGGCTGAATTAGACATTTTCTTAATTGTTCATCCTGCAAGCCCCACTCTGGCGGAGAAGCATCAACCCCTCGAGCACTGCAGGTATTTGGAGCTCACTGCTTCAGGGGGCTGAGCTATGCATCACCTGGCAATTCCTAAAAGTCATCTCTTCCAGGGCTAATTCCCATCGAAAATGAGCTTTTATTGCATTAAATAAACGGCAGGTAATTCTGAGAATAACATTGCTCCAGTGTTCAAGGCCCAGGGAGAGGCTCCAGCCAGGCTGGTGCTGCTCAGTCCTGGGCAGGGCTCTCTCTTTTATTTCCCACCTTGGCCCCTTTTGTGTCATTTTTGCAGCTGGATGTTTTGCTGTGTAATTCCTGCCTGCTTTTCCTGCACCAGGTGAGCATAAATAAAACAAGGTTTGCCTTGGCTGTGGGGTGGCCACGAGCCAGGGGTGCCTGGCCATAGGATTGTCCCAGGCTGGTGCAGAGCCTCAGGGACCAGTGGCATCTCTGGGGTGAAAGGAAAGGATTAACCAGGCCAGCACTCCCTTCCTAAAAATACAAACCAAATTTTTGGGGTGGTCAGGAAGCTGTGAGCAGTAAGGGGACCCCCCTGTGCCACCACGGGCAGTGCCAGGGCTCAGTGCTGGCCCTGCTGTGGCCATGTCCCTGTGCCACCAGCAAACCCCTGCTGGCCCCAGCCCTGCTCCCCCCCCTGCCCTCCCCTGTGCCCTGAAAAACTCCCCTAAAACTTAACGGTGGCCAGTAATGAACCAGCAAAGGTTTACTGCCTATAAAGGACAAAATGAATGAGAGCAACCCTCATAAACCCCCCTGCTTTGTGCTGCTCTGGCTCCTGCTCTGCACCGCTAATGGGGGCTGATTAAGGGTTAATTAACGAGTGCCAGCCCTGCCTTGGGTGGCACCTGTGGATGCTGCCCTGGCCTCTGCACCCACGAATTCCACTTCTCCCTCACCACATCTCTGATAAATGTATTTTCCCAACAGCTGCTGCATCCTAAAGGTTTTTTCTCTTTCCACTGACTAGCGGCACTAAAATCGCTGTGATGGGAATAATTCTTACAAAAAAAACCCCAAAAATAACCAAAAACAAACCACATCTCAAGTTTTCCTCTAATGCTGGAGCTAAACCAAAATGAGGAATTCAGAAGACAAAATCACAGGAGTTTGTGCCTCTGAGTCTGCAGTGGGTTTTTATGGTGGTTACTTATTTTCCCTAAATTGATGATGCTTAAAGGGGAAGTTAAACTTTTCACTGATATGGAGGTGAAATAATATTAAATTCCCATATTAAAGATCATCATTAACCTGTTTGGGTTTTATTGCACTAACAGTAAACACAACAAGCTGTGAACGGGGTGCTTAATTATTTCAATGAATATTCATAATGTACAGGACCCTTAGAGGAAATAAAGAGGGGAAATTGTTCTACAGCAGTTGGGAGGGTGAAAAGCAAAGATTTAAATTGAAGGAGGAAAATGAAATACACCTGCACTGTAAATCCTTGGTGCCTTGATACAGCTCTTTCTTATTAGAGAATAATTTGTTTTCAATGGACACTAGGTGTGTTTAGAACAACTTAAAATAAGGAGGATTTATTTGGAGCCTGATGCTACAGCACCACGACTCAAAATTCAAATATCATCCCTGATTTCTGTAAAAGCACAGGATTTTGGCTGCAGGAGTCCCTCTACTTCCCTGTTACCCTCTTTCTGCTGGATCCTGCAATAACTCCAAAGGTGTTTTCTGCCCGTGCCAGGTACTTTGGGAGCTAGTTAAATAAGAGAAATCACCAAGTGATCTGCACAACTTCTCCCTGAGAATCTGGGAGAGGCCCCAAATTCCTTTGTCCTACATTTCCTCTAAGGGCAGGTGCATTTTTAACTGTACAGGAAGGTGGAAGTTATAAAGCTTCTGTACAGACAATGGCACTGGGTGCCATAAAGGGACGTGTGACTGGTGAATTAAGACACTTGGTAACTTGTGGAATAATGGCTTAAAATGACTTTATTTTATGGCCAGTTTCTGCCATCTGAGTGATGTTGCATGTATTGGTTGTATTTATAACTTAATAGCTTTTCTCAATTTTATTATACTTTTTATGAGACCTGTGGCTTTATGGTACTTCATAATTTTTCTCAGATTCATTAAATCCCATGGAGGGTGGGGCTGGGGGCATTCCCAGTGCCAGGGGCAGCCTGGAGCCCAGGCTGGAGGCAGCTCTGGCTCAGCTGCTCTGTGGAAGGTGCCCATGAGTTTTATTTCTGGTCTTTCCAAACCCAAACCAGCCTGGAATTCTCAAAAACCTCCTGGAAAGTGAGAAGGCAGCTCCAGGCTGAGCTCACACCGTGTGAGGTGCACTGGGATTGAGGGAAAGGATGGAGAGGGGGGTGAGAGGGGAATTCCAGCAGCTTGGCCTTGGGTGTTGACAGATTCTGGGGGGTTTCACCCATTTCTGCACTAACCTTGGGCTTTGCTTGCTGTAACATTTCTGTTCCTGTAGCAAAGCTCACATTGCGATGTTCTGGGGGCTTGCAGGGGTTTTGGTGTCACATCCTCCCCAGTCCAGGATGTTCCCTTGCTGTGGGCACGTGGAAAATCCTCTCTGCAGCTTCCTGCCTGTGGAACTTTCCCAAAATGATGCTGAATTTAACAAAATTGGGTGTGATGAGGAGCCTGGGCTGGCCACGGTGTCACAGCAGGGGGAGGAGAGGAAGGGAAAAGTTTGGGACACTCATGGGAAGGGCTCAGGGGCTCTTTGGGGTGGTGGCAGCTCTCCTGCCATGGGGCTCCAGCCCTGGAACTGGAATATCTGAGACAAAAGCAGCAGCATCTTGTTCTGTGCGGGGTTCCCCCCTTTTTAAAAAAAGGCAACAAAGGGAAGCAAGCTCAGGAAGCCCCAAAGGTGTCTGGTTTTAAACAAAAAATGTCGTTTTGGTTGGTACCGAAATAAATAGAGGGCAAGGCACAGAAAAGCTGTGGGCCCTCAGGGCAGATGGAACCGGAATTCCCGAATTCCCAAATTCCCCAATTCCCCAATTCCCGAGCCGGGGCTGTCGCTGTGTCGGGAACAGCCCTTGAGGAGGAGATGCTGCTCTCCAGAGACAAATCTGCCTTTAGTGCATTCCCAGGGGAGTGGGAGACGCCGGGATTGTCCCTTCTGCACAGCTGGGAACAATTTCATTCCCAATTCCACTTTCAGGAGAAGGGGAAAGGATGGAGTTGACTGTGGTGGGTCCGTGTCCCTGCAGGGGCAGTTTGGGAGGGGGATTTTGGCCCCTCACCTTGCCTGCCTCTCCCTGTTTATGATGCCCAGAGATAAGGAGCTTCCCACCTCGCAGCAGCTTCATTACAGGCTCTTGGTCTGCGGGCCCGCAATGCATTTATAATTTTTATTGTTATATCTTTTAATTTTATTTTGCTTTCCTTGCTGTCTGCGAGGAGGGGAGATAGGAGTCCATATTTATTACAGAGCAAACGATCTACCTCTGCGAATGTATGTATCAGTTAATTTAATCTCACCAGTTTTATTTAAACTGTTTTTCCTTCCTTTCTTTACTTCCCTCCTCCCGTCTCCCCCCTTTTCCTCCTCCTCCTCTGGGCGCAAGGTGATCAGTTTGTTTAAAAAAAAAAAAAAAGAGAGAGAAGGGAGGAAAAAAAAAAAAAGCTGGAAAGTAAAACTATCCCGTGCCTTTTATAATGTGGATTGAAAAGGCTTTTTCTGGTTGCTACGGCGTCGCTGTGCCTTTCAGTGCTTATGCCTGTGTGCCTCCCGTGGCCCCCTTCTGATTGACATTTACAAATTACCAAGCTGAGAGTGTTCAATCTTTGACCCGTGTGTTTCTATTCAGCAATGAGTGAGATTTGCAAGCATTTTGTCATATAATTACTGCAAATCCCTTGAAAATTTCCACAACAACGCCTAGATGAATGGTAATTTGTGCAGACAGCCGCTGGTGCCTTTACAATACACTCAGATGCAAAACAGTCTAATTTTTTTTTTTTTCACCCTAAGATTTCTGGGGAGGGGGGGAAAAAATGTTCAGCGTGTGAGCGTGTTGTAAAATATTTGGATTGTTAGATTTATTTGCTTACACAACCTATATTTGTGCTGATTTTATTGTATTGACTGTATGCATTTTTTTCCTCCCATTCTACAGTTTTATTGTGCCTTGGTCATATGCATACATCACCCTCATTGTTCTCCAGGAAATTTATTCCACCTTTCAGCCTGCTCTTGATAGGACTTATTGCATTACTAGTTAAGTGCTGAGATTTGCTACTACAAAGATTTGAAACAGCCCCTTGTAATGTTTATTTGCCAGACATGGCTGAGATCATATGTTTGCATCACACTTGGAGTGCATCTGCATTTCGGGGCTGGCAGGGCTGGGTGGGTTTGGGGTTTGGTCCTGAGGGATGGATTGGGCACCTTCCCAAATTGGGTGGCCAAAGGGAAGAGCATCAAAGAGCCAGAAGGAAGCGGGTGTCCAACACCTGTTGAAATATTCATATTTATTCAGTGAATACCCATAGAATCATGGAATTGTTTAGGCTGGGAAAGATCTTTGAGATCATCAAGTCCAGCCATCAACCCAGCACCACCTCCACGTTCACCACTACACCTGTATGGGAAATCCCAGAACCTTTTAGGTTGGAAAACGCTTAAAACCATCAAACCCAACCATTCCCCCCACACCAGACCACATCCCAGGTGCCACATCCACACTTTTAAATCCCCCTGGGAATGGGGACTCCACCACTGCCCTGGGCAGCCCCAGTGCTCCAGCAGCTCCTCACCTGACTTGCAGTACATGGAGTGAAGGCTGGAGATGCTGCCTGGAATTCTTGGTCAGTGAGCTGTGGTTTAAAACAAGCTATTTTGGCAAATAATGTTTTGGTGGAGTTTAGTAAGAATTTGCCTTTAGCAAGCACTTTCAACTCACCTTTCCAGGATTTCCCTGCACTGGGGCATGTATATATTTATGTTTTTATTTATATTTTTATTTATACATATGTGCTGTGGCAGCAGGAGCCTTCACTGGCTTTGGCTTTCACAGGCTCGCTGCCTGCCATGAGAATTGTCATGTAGATTTTGTTGTTGTTCAAAACAGCCCTGTGAGAATTCAATAACTAAACTGAGTTTTGGTATTGCTTTGGTTTTCTGCCTCCTGATGTTGGCTGAGTTCCTGGCCCAGGTGCAAGGGCAGAAACTCTGCTTTTTGTGGTTCATTTGAGGTGAGGGTCAGCGTGCCTGATGCTGGTATTGTCACAGGGAGGGCACAGACCTGGGGGTGTGCTGGGGAGGCTGATGGGGACGAGCCTGGCTGGGGGCTCTGGTGGATCTGGAGAGGGGCTGCTGGAGCATTCTGGAGGGGGATCCCCAGTGGGAGCAGCCCCAAAGCACAGGGATGCTGGGGGGGAGAGCTGGGTTGGGCACTGGGGCTGTGCTGGCAGCAGGAGGCAGGAGTTTGGTTCCCTGCCATGCAAAGCACCTTCCACAGCCCATGTGTGATTATTTATCATCACTGAGGATATCATTCCTGCCAAGCCAGCCCTGCCTGCACTACAGCACCTTCCCTTGGTTGAGGAATTTCCTCTCTGGCTTTTTGGGTGATTCTCCAGAGCAGCAGCAAACCCCAGCTTGGGCATCGGGGAGCTGCTGGGATTGGAGGGGTTTCCTCTGATCCACTTCCAAATCAGCCTCAAGCTCGGCCTGTGGGAGCAGGAGGAGTGGGATGGGAGGGGATGGATGCTGCAGCTCGGGAGTTCTGGCCGGGCTGGGCTGTTGGGGTGGGGTGAGGGATGGAGCAGAGCCCAGGCACGGCGGAGCACGGCTGTCATTAGGCTGGAAATGCAATCTCCATCCTGCCAGGGAACGGCCCTGGGAGACTCAGCAAGACCTGCTCCCGTTATGGGAATTTAATGCACCTGGTGGGATCTAACTGCAGGTCATCAGGTTTTATTGGCACGGTGCAGACGTGCGGGGTGATGGACTGATCTGGCAAAACATTAACAAAGATAAAAAATAATCCCGGATCAGGTTTTGTCGTGGGTATCATTGAAATCAGAGCAAATGCTGCTCTTCAGGTGCTTGTGTGCTCATCCCAGGTAATTTCTGCCGCTGTGCTGCTGGTGTAGATAGTCTTTTATATGGAGTTTGCAGATAAATTTTTGTCTGACACATATCTAGAACTTATATAGTCACCTACTAATTTAAACCAATTTGCCCTAGGTGATGGGTGAATACACTTGAAAATTAAATGGGTCTGATTTAAGCATCCCTTCTCTGAAGCCAAAGATTATATAATTAAATTAAAAGAAAATGCGTTTTATAATAAACTGTATTTCCTCTTGGCAAAATCCAATTTTGAAACAAGATTGTAATATCATATCTAAAAATGTTTTCCCATGGGTATTACCAGTCTATTTCATTTAATTGTTTTCACCCATCATATTATGTGCTTTCAAAGTAGTGAAATGAGTGTGGTTTTTATGAAGAACAAGGGAGGAAATGGCAGGGAGAGGGAAGGTTGGCTCCTTTCCCAGGAGGAGCTTCTGGAAAACCAGGGATGGGCACCTTGTTGCCTGCTCCAGGCTCTCAGTTCCTGACCTGGGTGGTGGAAGGTGATGCCATGGCAGTGCCAGGCCCTTGGCATCCCAGGTTCTCCTTCTCTGGTGAGGGTCTGGCATGGGAAAAAGCTGGAGGAGCTACACTGTGAGGATTTTGCACTCAGGCAGAAAATATTTAACACTTTGAGCAGCTGGGAGCTCCTTGCCCAGCGTGGCTGTTCATGTCAGTGCAGAGGGGTTTGGTGATGCCAGAGCTTTTCCAGGGTGTTCCCCAGCACGTGAATGAGCAGGATCAGACCCTCAGGGTGAGAGGGACCTGCTGTAGGACCAGCAGCATTTTGGGGTGGGATCCCTGTGGGTGCCACAGCCACCCTGCCATCCCACCAAGTGCTCACACCTGGGCTCAGGGGAAATGCCACATAAAGATATTCCAATGGAATATGAGCCAATTCACTCCTAATGAATATGATCATTTTCTTCTACCTCCATTCATCTGTTTGTGTATTGTCCCTGTGTGCCACCAGCACTGCAAAGGGAGATGGGTGGCACTGCCATCCTCCTGATTACACTTCTGATGGTCATGGCTGATGATAACTGGAAGCCAATGCTCTGATTCTGCATGAATTTGGCAAACTTTGGCAAAATTCTTTCAAAAAAACACAAAGAAAAGCTGGAGGTGTGTGCTCCTGGAGAATCCTGGAGAATCCCAATGGCTTCGTTCATCCCCAGGGCTGGAGGTGCTGAGAGATGGGGCAGAGCAGCATCTCAGTGTCTCTGCTCCTGCTGTCCCCATTTATTTCCTAGCTGGGACTGGCCCTGTGTATCATGACCAGCAATTCCTTAACTGGGGCAGAGGAGTGGAAGCAGCCACGAGCAGCACAAATGTCCCCGCACCAGAGCCAGGCACAAACCCTGCTGGGGAAGAAAACGCCCTCCCACTCTGAGAAAGGACACCTCTCTCATCCCACACTCTCCTTTTTTATTTGGTTTAGAAAGCCCTGATTCTGTTTTTTACATTTATTTGCCTTCCAGGGGTGCCTGACAGCTTTGGGCATCCCCCAGTGCAGGCAGGCACGCGGGTCCCACCGTCCTTTCCCTCTGCGTTTTTCCCCACCGAACAAATGTGCTTTTCTCCTGGAAAAAACTTCCTAGAATCCGCTGATTTTTTTTCTTTAACGCCAGCAGGGTTACAGGGCTCCCCCTAAGCTCGGGGACAGATGGAGTGAGTGCCAGCTTCTCGGTGCCATCCCCAAAATCCGAGGCACGCTCGGGATGCGGAGGGAGCAGCGCGGGGCTGCCTCGCCGATCCTCGGCAGCCTTTACCGGGGACAACCCCGGCGACTGGCAGGGAAAACGGTGATGGAAGCGGCGGCGAGCAGGAGCTGAAAGGCGGATATTTGCGGGATTTAGCGCGCCCGGGTGGTGCTTGCCCGAGGTGGAACGGGAGGGAGGGCGATGGGAGCGATGCTGCCCCAGCCCTGGCCGAGCTCCGCACCCGGCGGAGAGCAGGACCGGGGGGTTCCGATGGGAAGCGCTTTCCACGGGCGTTCCACTGCTGTCAGCCATTTTAGGTTCTGAATCCTATTTCCCTGGTGCTTCCGAGAGAAGCTTTTGGGGGAGTCCCCAGCTAAAACTCAAATTTGCATTTAAATGGAGATTTTTTTTTTTTTTAATGAGCAGGATGCATGGGAGACTAAGACTATTAGGTTTCCTTGTGGGAGAGTGCGGAATTCTCTCACCTTTTACATCCCACCCCCTCTCCAACCCCTTTAATGCACACTTTAAATTAGACATAAAAAAAAATAAATAAAAAAAAAGGAATGGTGCGTCTTTAAGGAGAATATAATCATAAACAAATAAGTCTGGTTGCCCTTGCAGCAGAACTAATCTTCCCTCAGCTGAGCTGTGATATAGATCAGTAACAAGAGCCACGCGCAGGGGGTTCCTTTGAAATGCATAATACCTCCTCGTATAAATTGGAGTTGGTGTGATGGAGCTGTGAGATGACATATTGTGGCATGACCCCTCTCTACTGATTGTGGGTGAACCCTGCAAAGGTAAATCTAACACGGCGCACACATCAGACAATTTCATTTTCATCACCCAGGGACAAAAACATGGCAACAGAATCTTTTCAAATGATAATCTGCATGCTAGGCGGAATATTTTCCCTTCCTCCTTTCCTTTTTTTTTTCTTCTTCTTTTTTTTTTTTTTTTTTAATGTTCGATTCATGATGTAAGTGAAAGGAATTATAAATTGCTTCCAAAGTTCATTCATTCCCTTCTCATCCTTCCCCTTCTTTTCCTCCTTCTCCTTTGGCTTTTGTTCTCTCTCCCTTTTCCTCCCTTTTTTTTTTTTCTGCCTTTGTCTCCTCTTTCACTTTTTTCTCTTCTTTATCTCTCTTATTTCTATTTTCCTCTTGTTTCCCCTCTTTCCTCTTTTTTCTCTTCTTTTTTTCCCCCCATCTTTAATATTTTATTTTCCTTTTTATGTCCCCCATTTTTTCCCCTCTCTTCTCTCTCCTTTTCTCTTTTTCTCCCCTCTTCTTTCTCTTTTTTCTTCCTCCATCGAAAAGTTTGGCATTGTGTGTGTGTGTGTAACTGATTCATTCTTCTCATCCCCTCAGGGACATCCAGTAATAATGATTTATAGGAGTGCAAAAATCTCTGCTCTTGCTCTTACCAACTAATATCCCTCCTACCCTCCAAAAAGGGAGTTTTCTGTACAAAACCTTCTCCCTCACTTCTCTCCCCTCTCCCCCTTTGCCTTCCTGCACTTCTCCAGTCAAGTATTAGGGGAATTCAGCTGGTTTGCCTCATGCCAACCAGGAATATTCAGTCCTGCAACACCATCTCTCACTGGAACACAAGTGATGCCATGGCTGCTCTTTGCTGTGCCCAGCTGGTTTGTGTAGGGTTTGATACTTTGAGAAAATGTAAAAATCCCCCTGTAATGTGGTGTCTCTGATTCACCCCAAACCATCCCCTCCCAAAGCCAGGTGTGTTTGCCAGCAGTAGGAGCTGCCTGGTGGGATGGGAACTGCCAGTGCCCATCCAAGGGCAGAGCAGAGGCTTTGGGCAGGCCTGGAGGGTTTGTGGTGCCAGGGCCTGGAGGGTTTGTGGTGCCAGGGCAGCTCCAGAGCACTGCCTGCAGCAGGCACAGCCCCCTGGGCTCCTGTGGCCAAAATCTATGCTCAGCATCAGACACACCAAGGATACTGAGACTTCCAGGACCTGCCACAAAGGCAGAGAAGAGTTTGGAAGCCAGGTTTGGCATTGACCTGGAAAGAGATGCCAGTCCAGGCTCTGAATGCTCCTGTCTGGCCATTTTTACTGCTGGAATTTGTACTAATTAATGGCTCTGCTGATCACCAGGCTCGCAGTGCCTTGTGCTGGCTCTTTGTGGGAGGGGCTGGATGCTCCAGGCCCTGCCCCCCTTCAGGCAGGGACCAGGAGGAGCTGGGGACAGTTCTGTGGGGTCATTGACACCTCTCCTCTTCCCTCTGTGGGACTGCTCTGGGGGTGGCACAGGGTGGGCGTTGCAGGGCAGGAGCTGTCCCTGGGTGTCCATCTGTCCATCCCTTGGCTCCAGGACAGGGAAATCTCCATCGCCTGTCTGTGCCTCAGTTTCCCCATTCCAGATCTTCAGTTTGATTTACAAAGTGGTGCAGAGAGCTCAGAGATGTCACAGTTTCACCCCCTCCAGCAGGAGTTCTGCAGGTGCCAGGAGACACCGGTCCCCCTCGGAAAGGAACAACGCACAGAGCAACGAGACTTTTGATGAATGTGTTGACAATTAAATAACCCTGCCCCAGCCAGGAGTGGGGAGCAGTGGGAGGGCTCAGAGCTGCTGCCAGGCTGGAGCCTGATCCCCCCAGAGTGACACGGTGTCCCCGTGCCGGGTGACACTGCCACTGCCGCCGTCAGCCCCTGACACCCAGATGAGTTTGTCGGTTCCACCTAGCGTGATTGCCACCTCTCCCTCGCTCAGCACGGCAGCCAAATTGAAGGAGAAAAGGTCAGGAAGCCCTGGTCATCCTCTCCCTTTCTCCCACATCACTCGTGCCCCGGGATGGGAATGAGAAATGACAGGTTCCTGGGGCACCTGGGAGCAGGGGGATGGCAGCTCCTGCTCGTGACGAGCGGCACAGGCACCGGGCTGGGTGCTGCTCCTGGCACCTGCTGACACCTAAGTGACAGTGACAAGTTCTTTGATTAGAACAGGTCCCCAGCACCTCCTCCCCCCCGAGGAAAGGTTTGTGGGGGGCACCACCCTCTGCTTAAAATGCTCGATGCAGAGGGAGGTCAGCTGGGGAATGGATTCTTTTCTTGTCTTCTCTTTCCGTTTTGGTGCAGCGATGTGTCAGCTCAGCTCCAGGAGAATCTTAGCCTGAATGTGCTTTTTGTTTGTTTGTTTTTTGTTTTCCCCTTATTTTCCCCATTCTTCACATATTTTTTTAGAGCAGGTGCAGTACGGATAGCACCCATCCAATTGTTGCCCCCCCTGCAGTTATTCCTTGTGTGAAGAGCACCTCAGTGCTTTCCAAGAGAAGTGTAATCACTTCAGGCTGTTTTGCACTGCTAATTGTTTTTCTGTTTTTATGCAAATGTGAAAATCCTCATTTCATCTTTCTAAAAAATACTATTTTTACAACCAAGCGCTTTTATTTGGGTTTCAGGGAGGAAGTGCTGCTCTGAGAAGGCTGGAGGACACCACAAAAGAAAAAGGGGAGATCCAGTATTTGCCCCAGATCTGCAGGACCTTGTGGCAAAATGGGATGGGCAAGCAGATGATGACAGGTAGGGAAGGTGAGAAGTGGCTGCAGAATTGTTTCTGTCGAGGCAGGTGAGATAACCCAGCTCTGTAATGCCTCACCCAGCTGCAAATCTGCCCAGAAAATTCATCTTCTCATAATATTTTTACTTACAGCTCTTCCCCAAGTCCCCCTGGGATGCCTTTAATGGAGTGCATGGTGTTTTTTTTTCTTTCTTGTTTGCAGAAGAAAAACTTTTCCACAGGAAACATGGGGAAACAACCCTCCCTCTTTCTGGTGGGAAAATAAGTGCCAGTTTTGTTCACCTCTATTTCTGTGTAAATGGGGTCGTTAGAAAGAGAGCCTGTGCCTGGGGTGTGCAGAGCCTCACCTGTCTCACAGACAAAACCCATCACGCCTGACAGCACGAATTCAATGATTTCCCCACGTTTCCAGTCGGAGAGGAAAGCACAGAAATGAGAGGAAGAGAAATGCACACTGTCCAGGTGGAAACTGTTTTCCCAGCACTGTGATTTTTCCTGGGAACCGAAGCCAGCAGACTCCATGGCAGGGCTGCTCCAGAGGCAGGAACTTTTCCAGCTGCTCCTGGCTGCTGCTGTTTCTGTACAGTTATAGATTTTAAGATAAGGTGCTTTTGTTTCCCACTTGTGCCTGGGTCACCGTTTGGAACTGATATGACAGGCCTAAGGCTAGCAGAGAAATTTGTTACAAGTTCCCATTTCGGGAACGTGTCTCCAGTCAAATAGCCTATTTACTCTCTCGAGGATCTATTTTTAAAAGTTATTAGCAGATTACTGGTTTTCTATCAACCTCAGGCACCAATCTCCCAAAGATACTATTGTACTTTAATAAGGTGCATTTGATAATCCTCAGATAAAGGCATTTGAAGTGAGGGGGAGGAGAGGGAGAAACTCTTGCACCGACCCAAGTAAGGGACACACAGGCCAGAAAAGGGTTAAACACACTCATGTTTCTAAATGGCTGAACTACTGTATGTTGTAGTTTTCAACTGCAAATCATCTTTAATAGCAGACATCACGGGATGGCTCATTACATTAAGCTATTTTTCATGCTATCTCCTGTAATATCCTTTAATCCAATGCGTTTCAAATCACCTCGGGCTAAAATAAGAGACATAGCGATGTAATAGCCTAGTGTATTAGTGGGTTAATTGCCCTGTTGTACTCTCTAGTAGATATCTCTGGAATGAGTTCTATATTAATTGTAAATTGCTTAATACATTTAACTCCTTGAGCAGCTTGGTCCTCCGCTCTGTCTTTAATGAGCAAGAAAAGTTTGGAGTTGGGAATAGTTGGGATTTTCGGTGGCCGAGCCCGCAGGGTCCCCGGCCCTTCCCCACCAGCTCCGAGCACTCACGTCATCCTCTGGCACTTAGGGAGAGTCAGCCTGGAGCACTAAAAGGAAATGATTGCTTTTTTTCCTGGCAGGTGCCAAGTTCTGCAGCCTGCAAAGCCACAACGCCTCGCTCAGAGCCAACTCCCTGACCCCAGGACCTGCAGAGCTGCAGGACATTGTCCCTGAACTGGACAACCAGAGGAGGGGGAGAAAAAAGGGGAAGGTTTAAATAATACATAAGATTTTGTCTTGCCAGAAAGGGAAGATGGATGAAGTGCTCTGCAGCTCTGCCAGAGGATGCAGCAGTGGGTCACTGACACACACAGCTCACAAAGCATCGCCCATAATGTGCAGCAGCTAGTTTTCTAAAATTACTTCTGCAGCACCAGGCAGATTTGCAGTCACTTTTCTGAAGATTGGAACATAAGTGTCACCAGGCTAGCAGAGGGTAATGTCACTAATTTCTTTGGATTGCTCCCAGTGTACATCAGGGGGGTGCAGAAGGAACAGGCACGGTGGAGGTTGGAGAGGGTTGTATAATTTTCAGGTGAGACACTCTTTATTAATTTTTTTTGGGACATTCTGGATTCTAAAACTCCTGGCAAAAATGTCAGTGTCAATTTAAAGGAAAGGCATGGAGGAGGAATGCTGAAAAGTTACTTGCTTTGAAACTTTATAATAAATTCTTCTCTGAAATGCCACCTTAAACCCAGAAGGATGGCAGCAGTGGGGGAAAGGGACTGGGGTCAGTGGTCTGAATTTAACCTGTGTGACCCAAAGTCCTGCCCACCTGGTCTGGCCTGTGCAGCTCAGCCTGCTCCCAGAACAACGTGGCCATGGAGCAGCACCTTGGCTGTGTTCTGGATCCCTTTCTTTACACATGACAGCAGTTATATTTTATATGTTAAATATCATATATTTATATAATAAATATAATATAATAAAGATGTCATTCAGGACTCATTTTGTAAAACTTTACTCTCAGATTCCAGTGGTTCTAATGGAACAGCTCCTTCCAGCTGAAGGGTTTCACAGAGGAGCTGCTTTGCTTCAGGTTTGTAATGAGGGGCTCAGACAGGTCCTTCCCACCCCTGACTTTCCTGTGCTTTACAGGGATAGTCTGGACTAAAAGAAATATCATCCCTCTGCTTTAAAATCTAAGGTATTTGGGAGAGAGTGTGCATGAGAATTTCGTAATTTGTGAAGGAAAATGCCTATGGAACTAGGGAGACAGTTGGGCTTGGAGGGGAAGACACAAAGTGCTTAGACTGCTGGAAAAAAATCCATCAAGTAATTCTCTACCTATAAAATAGGTGGTAATGCAATCTGAGCTTAATTTTGATGGCACACTGTACTTCATAACAGTGACAACACCTTAAAAATGTAATGAAAGGGCCTGATTTATTGCTGAAATAATCCATTTAGCACTCCAATAAATAAAAGGAGAAAATACAACCAATGTTTCGTCAGAAGGGGGAAAAAAAGAGAGAAAAATTGCAGTGTGTAGCAGTTTTCTGGAAATGCATCCAGAGTTTTGGGGCTGATTATTTTCCTGAAGACAAATATAGATTCCCAGTTAGATTTTAAGATTTAGAGCTGATGTCCACTCTGCATTCTCGTGTACTTTAAAAGCAGCAGCCCTGTGGCACAGCAACACGGGGACCATGTTTGACTGACAAAGGGGAGGAAAAAACACTGAAAAACCACTAACTAACTGCCTTACAAATATTTGATTTTGAATATGCTCTCATAGCCATTAGGAAGTGCAAAGCAAACATATTTTCCCCTCATGCCAAATTTGTTTTTATAACATGAGATTACTTTATAAATGTCAGCTCCACCCTCCTTTCCCTGTTTCACTTGGCCCACAGTGGAGCCTGGCGGGTTTTACACTCCCTCTACATCACTTCTATTAATCTGTTTAATCTGCTCCAGGGCCTGGCAGTGGCAATGACAGGAAAAGCAATAAAATGCTCCCGTGGCAGATGTCTGTATTCAGGTGTCCTGAGAGCAGAGCTGCTGCTTCTCCAGAGATGAAGAGAACTTCCCAATGCAGAAACAGCACTCAGCAGGAGGGGACTGAGGGTTCTGGACTCTGACACCAAAGGTTTTAAGGCCATGAATGCTTCAGGGTGACCTAAATGTGACTTTTCAGCACCTGAAGGAGCTGACAAAAAAGATGGAGAGAGACTTTACGAGAGCCTGGAGTGACAGGACGGGAGGGAAAGGCTCCACACTGACGCAGGTTTAGACTGGGTGTCAGGGAGAAATTCTGTTCCCATCTCCCAGCCCAGTGCTTGCATCAGCCAGGGCTGCCCAGTGTTTCAGCCATCACCAAACTGAATGGGAAGGAGCACGGATGAAAAAACAATGGGGGAAAAATCAGCAAAACGCAGCCACGCTGCCCATTTTGGGGGATATTTTGCTTTGAGGCCCCGGAGCAGCCTTCCCTGGTGTTTCCATCCCTTGTGGCCACATCTCAGCAGCCGGGGCTGCAGGAATGGCCCCGGTGCTGGAGTCCCACAGAGCCCTGCCCAGCCCTAATTGGCCTGTTTGTTTTGCAATAAGTGATTCCTGCCTGTCTTGGGGTGGATTGTTTTTCACACCATTAAATGAAGTTCTGCTGTATTGATCCCTGTTTTTCCAATTTGAAGCCTGAAAAGTGATGAAGACATTTTCTTGTTTTCTCATGTACTTTTCCCTCAGTTCATTTAGGTGACCTGTCTTTAGTTCCTTGCTCTGCTCGCTGTAATTGCTTCTTCAGAGTAATGTTACACCGTGAGCTTGGCACTGCAGCCGGGGGATGGCTCCATGGGAGTGATAAGGACAGCGGAACAGAACAGCCTTTGACTCTGATAAGGGCAGGAGAACAGCACAGCCTTGCAAGAACAGATAAAGGATGGAAGTCAGGCAAACAGAAGCCATGCAAAACGCGAGCAGGAGGCCAGCCCAGCTCTGCAAGGCTGGCAAAGCAGGAGCTGTGCACAATAATGATGATATTGTGCTCACTGAAAAGCAGGGGTTGAGGAACAAGGACGCCTAAAAAGGACACCGGTCGTGAAAACCCACCCTAAAGAACCATATTAGGACTTCTGCTAAGGGGTGTGGTTATGTAAAATAGATTAATATATATGCATTGGGTAAGTGGGGCTGGCTCATGAATATGTAATCAGGGTGCGTGATTAAAACTCTGTTACCTGGGTTCTCTGAGCGCTCAGCAGAATGAGCTTTCTATTACCAGAACTGTCAGAAAGTTTCTGTCTGGCTGATTCTGGTATCGGGTTGAAGTCATCCTGCAATATTTACTGGGGAGGTTTGTCTCAAATGACACCTCAATAGCAGCATCTCTTGCTGAAGGCTCAGTGCAGAGGGTGAGAGCAGGACCACTGGACAGCTTTGTCTCTCCAGGGTGCTTAATATTTTGTTTAAGAGATGGAAGCATCATGGAACATTATATTGTCATTGATGTCCTCTTTACCTTTGTGAAGAATCTCAGTGCCAAAATGTTTGGTTAGCTTTTACCAGATTTTTGTTTGGCATTAATGGGAGGGGTGGGATTTTCTAGAACAGGTCAATAGAGTGAGTGCTGAACTCAGGTTTAATTAAGGAGGGAGCAGTGGTTGCTCTAACTCAGCCTCACTTGCAATTATTTAATGCATGAGGTCTAAACACAGCCCATGCACGCAGAGAAGTTTTCCAGTGGCTTTGGTGGGCTCCAGACTTGCAGAATTTACTGATGAAAACCAGAAGTGCAGCCAAGCCTGGGAGGTTGGGATTGTTGCCTGTATCCCTGAGCTGTTCCCACCGAGCCTGGCACAGTCTGGGTGCTCCAGGTGGAGGGAGGGAAGGCAGGACCACTTTGCTGGCTCACCTCAATGTGTGGGCAGGGACTGAATTTACAGTTTGAGTTGTGAAATGTCTCACAGCAGCATCCTTGGTGCCTCTGCACTCCCCAGGCTGCTTCCCCACGTGCTTGTATCAAGACAGTAATGCAGTAGACATAGTAAACAGCAGAAAATACAAATCAAGGAGGGTTCGATAATTTCCTTCTTTTCCTCTCGAAATCCTTGGGAAAAAAAGCTAAAAAATTAGGTGATAATTTGCAGAAATGTTCAAATCTGCTCATTCCTTAAGAGATTGGAAAAGATTTAGGGTTTTAAATTTTTTTTTATTGTAAACTACCTTATGACAATTGGTGATAAAAGAGCTGAGCCTTTCAAAATCCATTTTAATAAAACACCGTATGACCTCATAGATATGCATAGGATTTAGAAATAACATGGATTTTAATGAAGGTACTTGAAAGGTATGGTGCCATATTGCAATTTTATGGAAGATCTTAGATTAATGAAATTAAACGTGAACTGCATTGTTTAGATGATGAACTTAAGGTCATATCTGCAGCATTTGAAAGAGAAACCTTGAGTGGAGGGTGTAGAATCATTGATTTAGACCCTGGTAGACAGCTGAATAGCAAGCACTGAAGCATGAAGGTAAATTCCCATATTTCATTGTTAGAAGGTTAGCTGGTGGCTGCCAGCTTTTCAGTGATAATCACCAACCAATTCCACCCTGTTTCAAAAAAGATTTTGCCTTTGTGTGCTAAGACACTTTTAAAAACCATTACTGTTCAAAGCAGGGGCACACTGTTTAAAGGGAAGCTATTTCTGCAAAATGCAGCATGGCAATGAGTTGATGCTGTCCTTGGATAGTGATGCTATTAAGTTCATTAGGATCATCATCCATTTAAAATGCTAACAAGGAGAATTACCACTGTTTTGCTGGAGACACCATAGGTACCTCCTCCTGCAACCCCCAGTGATGTGTCATCAGTGATTAGCTCTCTTGCTTCCTTTAATTTTTGGCAGGACAAGGGCCCTTTCAGGTTGGAGTCCTGTCTGCATCCTCAGAGGCAGGCAGGGAATAAATGCATGAACATGCACATGTCCTGAACTAATAGACGTGCATTTGTACAACAGGAAAATTGCAAGGGACGAAATCCTCAGGCCTTAAGAATAAGTGATAATAGAATGATACTGCCAATTACTGCTGGAGAACAGTGTTGTCACAGGGAACAGTTCCTGGAGATGGAAGGATGAGGGGTGGAGAGAAGATTCCCTTTCGACAGATTGCTGTTAAAGGGAATTTGTCAAGGATGTTAAAATTAGATCTAACTGAGGGCCAGATCCTCAGATGATATAAATCAGCCTGTAGACTTCAAACCCTGCTCTGGCCACATGCTCCTCTTTGTTCTTTTCCCAGTCTTTATTATCTCATCCTGACCCTGCCTGGGTGCTGCTCAAGCCTGGTTCTCCTCATGCAGTCCCAGCCCTGCTGATGAGGAATATTGTAATATTTACAGGGAGCATTTAGCTCTTGGAGTGACCTGCTGGGGTGCAAGGCTCTAGCAGAGAGAGCAAATCTGACAAAGATGCTCTCAGGTGGGAACTGAGACTTCTGTGTCTAATGCACTTCCTTGTATGTTCTCTTCCAGCCTGAATTTTTGGCAAGCTAAGCTGAACTCTGCTGCATCGTGAAACTGTGTGCAAGCTGCCAGTAAGGAGATTGAGTAAGAAATAGTGTTAGATAATGGCTGTAAATGCATTATGATCACTCTTTTCATTAGAAACTTCTTTGTTTTCTCCCTGGTGTATACCACAAACAGCTCGCATGTGATTTATCTGTGTGGGCTTGGGAAGGAGAGGGAAAGGGAATAAAGTCTTTGCCATGAGATGTTTTAAAAGGCAGTTGGGGCACTTAGAGACATGATGCTTATTAGAATAAATATAAGCTGCTTGTCTAAATCCCCTGGTCATCCTTGGAAGCCTTGTCCCTCATGTTTATCTTGCAGTGGTTTCCAAAAGGGGGATTGCACATCCCATTTCCAGGGCGTGTCTCAGTGCAGCTGGACAGCAAAGCTGGGATGACACAGGGGCCAGGCCCAGCTCATGCCATGGTATAAAGCTTTGAAATGTGGCAGAGCTCTTTCTGGGAAACTCTCTATAGAAAAACGAGTGCAGGTTCCACAGAAGTTAAGGGAATGTGGCTTCCCTCTCCCATTTCCAGAGGTTTCTGCTCTGTGCAGCTCTTGGGCTTGGACAGACTCACCCTGCTGTGTCCAGTTCTGCAGAGCTGATTTGCTGAGCTTTTAATACATTTATAACTTCCCACCCTGCTGTAAATCTTCTGACATTTTTTTTTTTTTTAATTTTTGAAAGAAAAAACTCTTGGCATTGTCCACTTTGGAAATGCTGGCCCATTAAGTCTAAACAGGGCATGTTAAATATCAATTGATTATAAACCCATATTAATTGATGTTCAGCAGCCCCACTAATGGAGAGGAGCTCATTACATAGCAGTTAACCCTCAACGCATATATATTAAATAATCAATTAGTATTTATTTAACATACAATAAGCTCCCTATTAGCGCTAAATTAAAAGCCTCTTTACAGAGGCCTTGTAGAAAGCCTTGTCCTGCACTGTGCTAAACTGGAGCCAGGAATTTGCATTAAGAGCTTCAATCTTTGTTATCTGTGGTGCCCCCAGGATGAATTTTAGATGTTAAGTGAAAGAGTAAAGGGGCTGTGTTTGTGACAGTCACTTGGCCCTGCTGGGGAGGGGGTCAGTGCCAAAAAGTTGGTGAGTTCCTGCCCATGTGGTCAGAAGATGCAGAGACCTGGCAGGTGATTGGTGAGAGGAAAACAGAGGGATTTGTACTCCAGTAAAAGACCTTTGAAGCAGAAGAAAAGTATTTTCAAATGGAAAAAAAAAAGGAGAATGAGCCGAGAGACAGGCAGACAGCAAGACAAGATAAAAGCAAAGAAGTGGCATGGCTGGGTAATAGGAACAGGGCAAACTGGGGAACTCGGAAAAGGAATAGTTGAACTAAATTGCCCAAAATGAGTCTCTCCTGTGCTACGTCCTGAGCTGCCATTTATACCTGTGTGGTGTGTGGAATATTAGCAGGTGGATTCACTCCCATTTCTGTCTGGCCTGAGTGTGACAAGGAGGGGGATAGAAGGGAGCTCTGCTGTTTTCCTTGGAGCCTGGGTGAGTTTTATATTGGGGTCTAATAGGCCCAGACCCTATTTGGAGCTGAATTACATCACATGCCTATGCAATAATCTCTTTTCTGGTGGGGGGAAGATGGGAAATCAAGCAGCTTCTCCAAAAGTCAATTCTGGTACTCAAAATGGAGCCAGCTCAAGAAATTGTCATTGATCCACTTCTGAACTTGGAGCAAATTTCCATAAAAATAATCAGATCCTCTCAGCTGCAGAAGTTTTAATGCCATGTGTTTCACTGGGTGAGATGGGCAGGCTGGGAGAACAGGAGCTGAGCAGTGATTTGGGTTCATTTTCCTCCTCTTCCCTTCTGAACAGGGAGCTACAGGGTGAGGGGGATGGGAGACAATGCCTTGGCTGCTCTCTGCAACTTCTTGGCAAAAGGGAGTAGAAACCAGCAAATTGTTTGGTCTGATCCTTAGTGGATGAAAACTGGAGCAGTCCTTAGTAGGGTTTTAAAAAGCTTGATTAATTTAGGCTCCTGGGAATGTGGCTTGGCTGAAAAGCCCTTGGAAGCTCGGAGAAGCTCTGACAGTGAGGCAGCCCAGTCCAGGCTGGAGCAGGTAATGACAGCTCCATCTCAGAGGTGTGAAAAGAGCAGGGACCCTGTGGAGCAGCCCTGATGGGATGGGGGGTTTCAGACATGTGTGAAAGGGGGTGGGTGCCCCCCTTCCCTCACTGCCCCCCCTCCAGAGGGAGAGGGAGAATCCTCTGGCAAAGGGAGACAAGGAGATCTGGGGCTGACAGAGATGGGGCAGGAACAGGTAAATAAGCACAGATTTGAAACATCAGCAGGCAGAGTTTAATGAAGGGATAAGCAAAATAAGACTGGAGGTGAGTGCCAATACTGTCTGAAGGGCAATAATGAAGCTGAAGGAAAAATTGCTTCAACCATTTTGGATCTCAGGGAAGACCCAAATGTAATTTTACTGAGGAAATGTAATCATATTTCAGGCTTTTCAGCCCTGCCAAGGAGTGTGAGGCATGCACACATCAACGCCTGCTCTTCCTGAAGCTCAGGAGGACTTTGCTATTGGCTGCTCACTGTGGTAGAGAGAGACCTTTGAGGTCTTTTCCCTCCAAAGACATCGCCAGCTGTTTGAGCAAGTGATGGTCACCTGTATTCACAGGTATATGATGTATTTGTAGCACTCACAATAAATTACTTCTTTTTCTCCTTACAGCTTCTGGAAACATTCCCAGTGGCTGGCCTATTCATCAGGGCTGTTACATCACTTTGCTGCTGCAAAGAGGGAAGTACCTTTTTCTCTTCCTCTTTATTAGCATGTGCCATGGTGTGAGGCACTGCGCCGGGAAGGGAACCCCGCTGCGACCGGCACTGGGTAAACACAGCCGAGGTGACAGTGACAGTCCTCATCACTGAGTGTTAGCAATTCAAACAGCCACGTCAGTCAAGGAGCTGGAGAGGAGGGAAAGCAAAAGGGAGCATGTGACAGTTTGCAAACACTCCGCTGCATGATTTTGTTGTAGGTGTGCTCATCCTGGAAGTGTCTTGGAGGAAATGCAAATGAGTTTGGCGCTGGACAAGTCTGTGTGCAAGTGAGGATGGCTGGAGCTTTGTTGGGTGTGGAGAAATTTCTTCCTCTTGGGGATTGAGATAATCAAAGGGCTTTTGGAAAATTTCAGGAAATTATCCAAGGCCAGGTTTTGCCTACAGGACAGGGCAGTCTTTACTAATCTATTAAAAATAAGCAGAAGGAAGTAGTAAAACAGAAGCAGTGAAGCAAAAACAAACCCCAAAACTCCACCAAGCAAAACCTGATTATTTTCCACACAAAAATTTTGATGTGTTTGAAATGTATTGACGTTTTCTAAAATCACCAATTTAATCCCTCCATGCTGCACTGGAAATATCAAACCTAAGAAATTTAGGAAATTAGGCTGAAGATTTTCTATTACCCTGAAATTTTGCCTTTGAGAATTTATAACACAGATGGAATTTCCTTGGGAACGAATTGAGTAAAGGATGCTGAGGAATTATTTTAGTTGAACTGACTGCAATGCTAAAAATGAATCCTGGAGTCAGACAGTAAAGAAATTCAGAATATTAATTCTGCTTCCAATAATCCAAGGAACTCAGTCACTGAAGCCAGGAGTGAATTCAGTCTGTCTGGTTTCCAGAGGCTTTAGGAGGCCTTGCCAATACTATTCTTTCCTGCTGGATTTGTCTGCAACTCTTCAAAGTTATTAGTGAAAATAATTTCCTCTCTGAAGAAGCAGCCGCCTCTGTCCTGATGGCCTGTCTCTGCTGTGGATTTCTCCCTCACACATCACATCTCCCCTCAGCCCTGGGAGGCAGCTGTGCCTGCAGGGTGTTGTTCAGCCCTTTACCCAATTATCCAGGCACAGAACACCCACCCCAAGCTAATCAGGAAGGACAATCTTCTCTGGGTGAAAATGCTCTCTGAGGACTCACCTCTTCTGTGGCACCTTCAGGGAATGAAACCACTAATTATAGGAGAGGAGTGTTTGCATTATCTGCATGATGTTAAAAGCAGAAAGGGAGACCCCAGGGCTGAGAGCCCAGGTCTCAAAACCATCCCATGGCTTTGCTGTGCTCTTGCTGTGTGGGACTGTTGTCTTTGAAAATCCCAATCCAAACATGAGTGTGCAGAACTTTATTGAGTGTAAGAACAAGGAATTCCTAGCTGTAAGGAATAATTCCTGTCTGTAAGGAATAGGTAATTCCTCTCTGTTCCCCATTACAAATCCTCAGCCTGCAGGCACCTGGGCAGAGTGAAATGGTGCTTTGAGCTGTAGCATCTCTATGACTTCTTGTCCTCCATCTCCGTGGAGGGGTGGCTGGCAGTGCATGGCTCTGCTGATTTCAGCTCTCCAGAAGTTCCAGAGCTGCCTCACAGCACTTGCCCATAAACTGTGCAGTGTGAGGAAGACGTTGCCTGTTTTCTGAAGGACAGGATGAAATCACCCCACATATGTCCTCTATCGCTTCTCTGAGCAGGGAAAACTGAAATGCCTTCCCCACCATTTTATTTATTGTCTTTCCTGTTTCCTGGGAAAATCCCTTCTTTTAGTACTTTTGTGTGTGTGTGTGAGCCTGTGTGGGGTAGGCGTGTGTGTGTCTGTGTGTGTGTGTGTTTAGGAGGTTAAAAAAAATTTCTTGCTGTCAGCAAGTGATGTTACAAACCTGCTCTGACAAGGCTGGTTGTATATTTACAGTTGGTGAGAGCGAAGGCTTCATCAATCTTCACGCTTTGAAAGGGACAGGCCCGCTCCCATGAGCACCTGCTCCGGGAGAACAGCTGAACTGTGACTTTCCAGGGAGCTGGCTGTAAATTTTAGCCATTCCCCCCGCAGCCCACGCATGCTTGAGCTCTTTAACCTTCCCAGGCTGGCAGGAGTCCCAGCAATCAGTTTAGTGCAAAGACTGGGGTTCTTTTTAATTAACCTTTTGTTTCCCACTGCAGGTGTTTCAAAGTTTTCTTCATGTTAAAAAGGAAGAGGGGGGAAGAAAAATATTGTTTGCAGAGGTGCATCGTTTTTCCATGCTCGGTGATCAAAGGGGATCAGCCTTTCTCGTGTTTCCCCTCCACATTCACCTCTTGGATGTGTGTCTGTGCCAGCATCCGCTGGGAACTGGCAGCAAGGCTTCCCTTGGGGCACCTGCAGAAAGTATTCCTGGGAGTGCACTGTGCTGGAAGAAAAGGGAAGTATTGCCCTGTTTGATCAATAGAATTATTAGTAGGACAAGGACCTGTTGTATCGCTAAGAAAATTCATGTGTGAGAATTTATCACAAGGAAAAAAAAATGCATTCGAGCCCCACTTAAAACAATAAAACATATCTTTGAGGGAAAGTTTCAGACTTTCCTCTATAAAGGAATAATGGTTTCTATAATTTAATAGGTGGTAAATTTGGTGAGGACTGCCAGCAAATCCATTTCACATAATGATATTTTATCTCCCTGGGTATGGTCATTTTCATGAATGTCTTTTTATTGGTTCCCTTGTCCCACGAAGTGTCCAAGGTGCTGCTGCTCATCCTCAAACACTGAGCACATACAGAGGCAGGGATGGCTGGAGAAAACTATTAATAATAGTGACACAAAAAATGGGCAGGAACTGTGTGACAGTTAAATGTGCTCCCTATAAATAAAGAACATTTCTATTTGACCCTCAGGGCTGTGGCTTTTCAGCACTTACTTTTGTAGGAGTTAAGGTGGTCACAGCTATTAAAAACTAGATATAAGCTGCAAGGAAATTCAGCTGAGGATAACGGGGAGGGGGGGGAAGGAGGGTTTCCAAAGAAGATTTCACTGAAAGTTGCAGCTAGAAAAAAAATCTGAAATAGCCCTCGGTGAGGGATTTTGTTTACATAGGCCAGGGCAATTTGCTTCTTGGAAAAAGGAGTGATTTATTCTCTTGGTATCTAATTGCAAATTCACAGAGGCAAACCTTTTCCTCATGTAGCTCTGCTGAGAGGGACGTGAGCATTAGTTACAAAGGTTCACAGATTTTTAGAATCCTTGCAGTGTACATCGAAAATAAACTAAAACTCACAGTTATGGTTTCATTCTGGCTGGTGCTTTATGCTGACTACAGGTAGCAGCCACAGTCTGTGACTGCTATCACACAAAATAAACTGAGTTTCAGGAAAGGGAACAGAGAAATTTCTCTTGAGGGGAAAAGAAGCAGGAAGTTGGAAGAAAATCAGAATAAAATGGAAGGAAAGGGAAAATATACAAGAGTAGGTTTCCAAGAGGCAATGCTGTCTTCCCTCTCACGTGCCCTACATGTGTGGAATCAAAACTGTCTGAATTTTGGCTTTGAGTTCTCCCACCTTGCATGGCTGGTTGCCTTGCCTGGGAGATCTGCAGACCTGCCTGCCAGGAGGAACAAGGAAGTGCCAACATGTGGTCCTGGAGCTGCAAATTCAGAATGAAGCAAGGAGCAAAATAAGTGA
This sequence comes from Peucedramus taeniatus, assembly GCA_013400575.1. Lineage (NCBI taxonomy): Eukaryota > Metazoa > Chordata > Aves > Passeriformes > Fringillidae > Peucedramus > Peucedramus taeniatus. The sequence continues at coordinate 283,660 of WBNO01005786.1, read as the reverse complement.
CGAGATGAGCCATCATGGGAAATGAAGGGAAAACTGTGAAAATGGTTATAATAAATAATAAGAAATGTAGCATGGGCCAAAGGAATAATAGATCAGCAGTTGGAAGACTCTAAAAGCTGCTGAGAGTTATTGATAGACATTGTGTAAGGAAAAGAACATAAAAAAAGAAACCCCTGACAGTTTTGCCTTCATGTTCACAAAGGCGGGTGGCAGGGCACATGCCAAAGTGAAAGATAAATATCCTTTTGCATAAAGAAGAAATATTGAAGGAAACTGGGCAGAGGTGATGGAGAAATTAAGAGTGTTAAAAGACCCTGAAAGCATGTGGTCCATGTCAAACCCCCTTCAGGATTTTGAGCCAAGTCAGCAAAACATATGAAAAATCTGTTGAGGGAAATGAGAACCTCTTTGGAGACCAGTAATGAAGAAATCCTGCAAGTGTCAAGTCCAAGGAAGCTTTCCAGAAAGGAAAGGTGGTGGTTCAGAAGAGGGTGCCTTGCATGGCCAGGAGGCCAAAGTGTGTTTTAATCTGGAGTTGCACTGGGGAAATAGTTAAGAGAAATTATGAGCTTAATTAAGGAAAACCATCAAGGATTTTAAAAAATTGGGATCCGTGCCAATAAAGGGAGAACAAAACTGACAGCAGCTTTCTGAGGAATTAATGCAAACCACAGGCCAGGGAAAAGCCAAAAGATATAACTTCTGCTGTGGCAGGAAAGGTTGGATATAACACAGTGGGGAAGGGTAATCTGGAGTAAAAGTGATGAGTGAGGGACATGGAAGTGGCTGATCTGTTCTTGCCACCGAGTTACTCGTAAGGGTGCATTTGCTTGTGCTTGGAGAAAGTGTGATGCCAGAGAACTTCAGGATAAAGCGATTATTGAGGTGAATTTAACTGAGGGAAGCACAGGGACAAGAGGAAGGGAACAAACCCAGCCAGGGTTTGAGGGCACCTGGCTTGGGTGGGGAAGCAGCAAGCAAGAGTTCAACCCAAACACAGCTGGGGCAAGTTTCTGTGTTTCTGCAACAAGTTTCCATGAGAGATTTCTGACACATACAGCCCCTTAATGAAATAAATTCCAAGCATTGCTGAAGTAGGTAAGCGCACGCTGAAGAGCCACCACCAGATGTGGTGAGTTGGACTTTCCAATGTGGCGGGGAAGGCGGGAAAATGGAGAGTCTGTGGGGAAGGTGAGAAGGTGATGAGTTTGTGAGGAAGGTGGAAACGTGGAAGGTCTGTGGTGAGGGTGGGAAGACGATGGATCTATGGAGAAGGTGGGAAAATGAGGAAGGCGGGAAAGTGAAGAGTCTGTGGGAAAGGTGGGAAGGGGACAGGCCTGTGGGAGAGCAACACATCTGTGGGGAAGGCGGAAAGATGGAGGGTCTGTGGGGAAAGCAGGGACGTCGAGAAGGAGGGAAAGTGGAGAGTCTGTGGGGAAGGTGGGAAGGGGACAGGCGTGTGTGGAAGCTGGAGGATCTGTGGGGAAGGCGGTGGGTCTGTGGGGAAGGTGATGGCGGGAAAGCAGAGGATCTGTGGGGATGGCAGAAAGGCGGGAAAGCGGAGGGTCTGTGGGGAAGGTGACGGCAGGAAAGCGGAGGATCTGTGAGGATGGCAGAAAGGCGAGAAAGCGGAGGGTCTGTGGGGAAGGTGGAGGGTCTGTGGGGATGGTAGGAAGGCGGGAAAGCGGAGGGTCTTTGGGGAAGGTGATGGGTCTGTGGGGAAGGTGGAGGGTCTGTGGGGAAGGTGGGAAGGGGACAGGTGTGTGTGGAAGCTGGAGGGTCTGTGGGGAAGGCGGTGGGTCTGTGGGGAAGGTGATGGCGGGAAAGCAGAGGATCTGTGGGGATGGCAGGAAGGCGGGAAAGCGGAGGGTCTGTGGGGATGGCAGGAAGGCGAGAAAGCGGAGGGTCTGTGGGGAAGGTGATGGGTCTGTGGGGAAGGTGGAGGGTCTGTGGGGATGGTAGGAAGGCGGGAAAGCGGAGGGTCTTTGGGGAAGGTGATGGGTCTGTGGGGAAGGTGGGGGGTCTGTGGGGGCGGCAGGAAGGCGGCAGAGTGGCGGCTCTGTGGGCAGGAGGGGAAGGTGGCGGATCCCCGAGCAGAGCGGTCTCCATCCCCTCAGCCGAGCACCCGCCATCCCCAGCTGAGCCGAAGTGTCCGCCGGCCGCCACTAGAGGCTGCTCCACACCTCATTAAACAAACACAAACAGCAATTAACGCACGAGATCCCGGGCGGGAAGGCTTTGACCTCGCGCTTCCCACACACGAGAAAGATGCAAGACATCACCAAAATCCGATCCCCGCAATGAGTTTGTGATGTACAGCGGGAGCTCTGTTCAGCAATCCCCGGTGGCTTTGCCAGGCAGAGTCCTCACAAAACGCGTCTCCACAGGTGCCCCTTGCCCCCTTGGGAGATTTGCAGAGCTTTTATTTGTGAGGTGAGTTCCTTTGTCTGGCAGGAACAGCCACGTGTGGTGTTGGTCAGGTAGCACCCCAGAAATTCATTCCCTTTTGGAAAAAAATCAGGGGTGAGACAGGTAGCAGCGGCACCGGTGCCACGCTCCTCGTGCCAGGCTCAACGCCATCAGCCTTGGATGTTCCCGTAACTTGCACCAAAAATGCAGTGGTTGTTATTAATCTCGGTGCTTCTGCTCTCACAAAACAATGCACAACTTCATCCAAGCGTGCTGCTGTCGTTGTCTGCTTGGCACCTCAGGCTGCTGCCGCCGGGGAGGGTTTTATAGGCCCTGCATCTGCAGCAAATAAATATCAGCATTTTTCTTCCTCCTCTCCCCAAAGCTCAGGCTCTATTTCCGCCCTCCCCACCACCTTATTTCGTCACCAACTTCATCTTATTAGTTTGCAAAATTACAGCCTTGCTGTAAACATGGAATTCTGAACTGAGAGTCCCTAGCAGCAGCACTCATATTTTCATTTTGTATTTTTCACCAGTGATGTTGGTCCAGGTTTGGTTTTATTATCACTTTTTTTTTTTTTTAACACTGCTCTGGAAGGATAAAGCTGGAAAGCCCTATCTATTTCCTGGAAAAGCCAGTCTCTGTCTGTCAGTATCTGCCATGCCGTGTACACTATGATTTAAAACCAGCTACAGCAATGCACAGACCAGGCTAGAGCAGGGATTTCTCTCACTCTAATTCCCATATTCAGTGGCCCACAGTATTTCTTGTTTAGTCCCTGTGCGTGGGAAAGCTAAACAAGAAATAAACATCAAAGAAATGATGGTATCCTCTTTTTGCACCCTGGGGTTTTTTTTGGAGTCGTCCTCAGCAGGGCCAGGAGTTGGACTTGGCGATGCTTGTGTGTCCCTTCCAAGTCAGGATATTATGGAATATTCCCCTTGTCTTCCTTTTCTTCCTCTTGTCTGGAAAACCATCCTGTAGCAGTTCCTGGTTTTATAGCTTTTTATGGAACATGCAACTCTGGCATTTCATCGCTGCTCCATAATCAATGTTAATTCTCCTTTTATGATTTTAAAAATCTACTCTTCCAAACTCTGTAAAATGCCATTAGTGTGTCTTGGGATGATCCTGTTTTGTTTACAGATCCCTTGCTATTGTAAGTCTCTGTGTTTCACTGGTACAATTACCAGAAAATGGATTAAAAATTAAACAAACATGTTGCTTTGTTTATTTGTTTTTAATGAAAGCTGTTTTGCAATTAGCTCCTTATTTGATCAAAGATTGCCTCTGAGTTAATTGTGTGTTTTTGCTCAGTCTATGATTCTTTCTCTGAGATAACTGGGTCAAGTTTTCTTTGCGGTGTGACCCACATAAACTTCATGGTAAACCACACTTGGTTCTCTTTCCTAAGACCAGAGGAGCACATGGAGATGTGCCTGTAAATTAAATTAAAAGCACAACTGTTGTGTAGAGTTATTTGATGCGAGCCTGTCTCACTTTTTCAAGAGAATTTTTATCCCCTCTCTAGCTGCCATTCCTCTTTGGGTTACGTGCTGGGTGAACATTACAGGCTTTGGTAGAGGCAGGATGCTGCCCACAAATTGTGTGTGCTGCTTGTTGATATCCCTAATGATGTGTGTGTGCTGGAGAATCTCTGCTTGTAAAATCTTACAGCCATTTTTTAAACACTGTTCCACCTTGTTTTGCAGTGCTGTGCCAGGCTTCAGAGTGTTCCCCTTCTGGCCTTCTCCATGGTCATTTCCATCGTGGGCTCCTTCCTCCCCACACAGCTTTGAAGAGGTGAGAACAACTCCTGAGGTATGGCTGATCCCAGCTTTGCCCCAGACATTCATCACTACCAGAGGTCATTCCAAGCCCTGCACTTGATGTCCTCCCTGTGGCCTGGTGTGGCCACTGTTACCAGGGTCACTGTCCAGTGCTGTCTTAGGGACCGTCATTTAGAATTAGCCTTTCCCAGCAGCTCTGTAGGTAGGAGCCACAGCCTGGCCATCTCTGCCAGGAGAGCTCAGACAAATCGGTGCAGAGGTTTGAAGAGCTGTGCTAGGCAGAGATGAATGTGGCCCAGAGTGTCTCTCTAGGATGTTCCTTTGGCAATTCCTAGCAGGTTTTGTCCCAGTCCTTCATGCAGTGCCTCTGCCGGATCCCTCGCCGCTCTCCGCGGTGACGCAGCGAGAGCGTTTTGCACAGACAATGTCTGCCTTTGCATCCCTGCCTCTTAGGAGACCGTCCCTAGGATGTCTCTCTGGCCCGTGTTTCGTATTGTTCTGTGTGAATTACAGGCTGTGATGATGAGATCTGCTACCTGGGATCTGAAATGAATTGTTTGCTTTCTCAGGAAGCCTCACGCTTGCCCGTCACCTTCCCCTTTGCACGCACATCCCGGTGCTTGCGCTCATGCAGGCACACGGGGCTGCGCCGTGCGGCAAATTGCTTATACACATGTAAGCAAATATCTTCTCAAATCATCTCTTATCGCCAAGTGGGGTGTGGTGCTTGTTGTTCAAGGGGTTGAGGTTGCCTTTCAATCTGCCAGGGCCAGCCTGACACCAAAAATAAACAGCATAAGCCTGGAACGGTTGTCACAAGGGGCAGAGAGAACTTGTCAGGCAGGAGTGTGTGAGCCGGCAAGATGATAATGTGGCATGACACTTCTGAAATGAGACACCGGTTGCCATGGTGAGGAGTCAGGAGGGACTATCTCTCCAGAGGCTGAAATAAAACATGCTTTAAATGATGTTTGATTAGAATTTAGATCATGTAACTGAGTGGCTGGACCCTTTTTTTTTTCCCCTTCCTTTTTTTTCCCCTCCCTTTACTTGTTGTCGTCGTCTGTGGCTGCTGGCAGAGTTCACTTTGGGAAGAAAGGGCTCCAGGGTTCCGAGCAGCCCCAGCTGTAACCCCCCTCGCTCCACCACTTCCAGCGTGCTGAGAGGTTACTTAGTTCCATGCCCAGTCAATTATACTCCTTGCTAACTCTGCTTGCATTTTCCACTTGAGTCCATCATAGTTTAAACCAGTTAAAAATGATTCCCTCTGTTCTGAAAAACAGTTAATCAATAACACCCTGAGAATATTTCTTGCCTTCGTTTTCTTTCCCTGACCAGTCTGCTCAGGGTATCCGTCACCCTGTTAATATATATTAAAAATGCAGCCCAGGAAGGATTATACACAATATCCTTCTTGGACTTTTCATATTAAAGGTGGATGTGAATGTGTGAATATGTGACAGCCTGAGTGGTAAAAGGAACCTGAAGGGACTGAGAGAATAATGCAAAACAATTGTCCTAGTGGTCTTGCAAATGGAATAGGATGTTTAAAAGTAATTTTGGCTTTGTTTGCAGTTTGAATGCAGCGCAAAACCAAACGTATTTTTCATGTTCCTCCCAGCAGAAACGGACAATGAAAGAGCTGGTTCTGGGGTACAGAGTTTTCTTACTCTGTGGTGCCTTTTGGTTTATCACAATCTTGAAGTGGGTATCCAATGTCTGGATAAATCTGCTGGAAAATAATAGACACCCAATTCCAGTGCCTGGATGAGGACAAAAATGCTCATCAAGGAAGGACAAATGCATGGAGTTCTGCTAATTCTGAGATCACCTGAGGGCAAGTTTAGCTTGTGCTGATGCACACACAGCACCAGGGCTTTGCCAGGTGTCATCTGCAATCGGTTATGAGTGGAAGGTGCTAAAAGGCAGGGGATATTTTTTGTCTGGGTGCTGGAGTGAGCTGAGTTCGATGAGTCATTGTTGAGTGCACATTGGAGAAGTCAATGCAGAGCAGGTGTTGGCAATTTTTGACTGAAAGGCAGAAAGTCAATCATGGAGACTCCACTACAGCCTACATGGCGTGGAGACACTTTGTGGAGACAACTTGTACAGTAGCAAAATTGGTAATGCCAATGAGGACATTGATACATACACACACTCCAAATGAGCTTCTCCTTTACCAGCACATTTCAATTATGCCCATTTGCTTTGGTATTGAAACAGTTACACCAGGCCACTGAACATGTGATTACGTTTTTCTCGCCTATTAAAATCTCTGTACGAGCCCACGCTGATTAGAGATCCTATTGTGTGTATTTAGGGGGAAAAAAGGCTCTGTAGTGGCTATGCATGAGACAGAGTGTGTTCTAGGAGCCAGAGGATGCCCTGTAATTTATGAGAGACAAAGAGGTACATTAGATATTGTTAGAATACATAATAATCCCCTGGCAATAATTTATTTGGCTTGCAAGGTTAGGATCTCCATAATTCTTGGTTGCACTCTAATGAAGACTGCTGATGCTGATTATATATTTTTGTGTACATTAGAGGTACCTGTGAATATATGGATACTGTTCTTGCCTCCTGCTCCCTCACTACTCACAGAGCTGCCAGTGGGACTATATTGTGTGGTCCATTTGTCTAAATAGTCCAGGCAAGTGCATCAGCTGTATTGGCTTCTTGTCAGTGGTTCTCTGTAACTTTGGGCCGTAAAATGATCCTCTGCAGATTTCACCTGATTTTCTCACACTGTTAGGTCACCCCTGGCTCCTGGGTGACACAAACATCATCAGGAAGTCAGGGGTTTCAACAGGACATTCTGTCCCTCTGCAAGTATAGACAAACCAGACTGATGTTCCCCTGGAAATTTTAAACTGGGAACTCAAGCCTGATTAATTCGTTGGTGGGATGGGGCGAGGTGCTCTTGACTGAGAGAAGAGTGGAGGAAACAGAAAATTCAAAACTTTTCTTCCCCCCAGAACTCAGTGACTTTTCATAGAAATTTTGCTCTGAAATCAGTTTATGATTCACCAGTAAAGTCATTTCCAAGTGATTTATTGCCATCTGACAGTCCACTGCAGGATTTTTGGTGACACTACATGGGTCTTTTGAGCTTTATGTTCAAATTTAATGGTGGTCACTGCAGCCAGATGGATGAAAAATACCCATTTCTTCACCACGGTTTCTTGTACTGGCCTCAGGGATTAGAAAAGTAGGTCTTTTATTTAGTTACACTGTCAGCAGCAATTTGTATGTGAGTTCAATTGCTTGGTTTGGAGTTCAAATATTCCAGTCTGAATACAGCTGTGTGGGCTCATAAAGCATCTTGAAATCTGCTCTGCCCCATGCCCCACGTCTGCACAGGGGATTGTGGTGGTCGCTGCTGGGTGTAAACACAGAGGATGAGATGGAGAAAAGCCAGGGAAGAAAAGAAATCCATTTTGATGGAACAACAGGGAGAACTGGGAATGTGTGGGTGAGAACCTTGCTGAGGGCAGCACAGACCTTCCATGGTTGGGTGTGTTCTGTTCACATCCTCCTTAAGAATCATGGTAAGGAAGGGGTTAAAACTGCTTAACTATAGGGCTTTTTTGTGCATATTAATTAGGCACTGCTCTATTTTATCACTGTAGTGCACTTTGTACAGCAGTTTTAAAAACGCTCTGAGTAATGTTTGCTATGCTTCCTGCAACCTAATCTGCCAAATAATTTAGGTTATCCATGCCACAGAATTGACTTAACACTGGCGTAGAAATTAGCCCTGAAGTGCTGGAAGATCCCAGAGTTGCTGATTAGGGGTGTCTGATAAGAGCACAGGCCTATAATGATTTTATACAATGTTTTCGTGTAATGGTTCTTCTGGTTTCGAAGGCAGTCAGCATTTTGATCACAGAGATGCACATTTGATCCTCAGCACCAGGAAAGAGCATTGGAAAAACCACTCTGGGCAGGCTGTGCTTTGCAAGGCTCCAATATTAAGCAGCAGATCCTTGTAGCAGAGCTGTGTCTGTGGCCTGGAGTCAGGTGAGGTCACTCACCATGGTAGTGGCAGTAAAAGACCTAAAAGTTGGTTTTCTTTCCCCTCCCTGATTTCCCAGGTGATGCAAGGCACTGTGGCTTCTCTGCAGTTGGGTGAGGTTTGTCTATTCAATCCACCTCTAGATCTCCATCTCCTGTTTCAGGGAATTAATTCCATTAATTTCAGCTTTCTTTTTTTAGTGAATCTGCAGCAAACATTGGTAGTGTATCTCTTTGAGAGTGCCTGATTTTTGCATATGGCTGGCTGGAATTTACCCTTCATGCTGAAGCTCAATGCATCAAGTCAGCTTCTGTGGTACAGGATAATTAGGAATCAGCAGAGAAGAAGTGATGTGGAAATTATTATACACCTTCTTGAAGGACTTTCTGTTGAAGGAATTTTTTTTTTTCCTTGAACAGAGCATTAAAATCTACGAGATTCTTCCACAGGGAATTTTCCAAGTTTTCTTTTTCCACACTCTTGTCTTCCTTTCCTTTGGCCAAAGCACATACTATAACGTTTGCATGTGCTGTTGCAGCACACAGCTCTTCTGATCCCACATCAGGTGTCAAATCTTTAATATGATTTCCTACATGTTTGACTAATCAATGCAGAACATCATCATGAAAGATAATTTTACCCTCTGGCACTTCAGGGACAGGATAATGAGGCCTGGTGTTTTCCATTTTTTATTCTTCCACAAGAATCTACATTTTTTAGTCCCAGCTAATTGATTTAAGTTCATGGAGGAAGTTTTTTTCCCCTTTTGTTTCCAGTATCTTGGATATTAATGGATTCTAGTGAGCTAGCAGAGTTGTGTGATCAGTGTGTTTAGAGATTCAATATACTGCCATTCTGACCTTTCAGAAGCCAAGGGAAAAACATCAGGCTCAGCATGTTGATCCCACATGAACACTGAAATCTCAGGCAGCTTGGAGCTGCTGGAGCTGCCTGGAGAGAGGGGTTTTCTCCAGGAAGGGAGGTTTGCTCTCAAATCATTTGCCAAACAGGAGGGAAGTTTCACAGGGCAGTGAGAAGTGGGAGATTTCAGGCAGAGCTGGAAGGCAGAGGGATGGAAACTGAGACTTTCAGAAGAGCTGGGGCACTGGGCATTGCTCTGGAGAGCATGGGCAGGGAGCATGGCATGGCAGGGTGAGGGATAACCACCGCTCCCCCGGCTCCAGCAGGGAGTCATTATCCCCTTGCTTTCAGCAGGCTGTGAAGCCTTTTTGACAAAAAGCTGGTCAAATTCTGCACTGATCGTCTGTGGAGCTGTAGGAATGGGACAAAGCCCTCTCCAGCAGGAGCTGGAGTCCGTTCATCTCAGCAAAAATATTTCTTAGTCTACATATCCTTCCCAGAGACAATGGGAGCTGTTTTGTTTACTGATATGATTGATCAAACATTTCCCAGCCACTGATATTGTCCCTGTTGGCCATGGATCCACTAAATCTACTGGATGAGACCTATAAAGGAGTATATGCCTGCTGCACCATGTACCTGAGGCTCTAAAAAGTGTGAGCCAGACATGTTTTTATGAATAATCCGTATATTTCTTCAGTATTTTACTACCATTAACTAGAGTTATTCTTGTATTATTATTTTTTTTTAGGGATGACAGCAGCTTATGACAGATTTGTTTAGGGTTAGCCCTATACATAAATTAAGTGGCAGATAAAATTTAATTTTTCTTATAAGAAAAGCCTATAGCTCCTTAAATTGCTCATTTAACATCACTGAAAAGTAATACTCCACTTTAGAATGGACATCGTATTAACTTTAAAAGGCCTATTTAAAGTGACGGTTGTCAGTGAGTGAAAGCCAGATATGGTAATTTCCAGTTACAAATCAGAGTGAGGAAACTGGAGAATGGACAACCTTGTTAACACAAGCGCGACGGAGGAAGCACTGGGGTCAGAGTGCCAGCACGGAGAGGAATAAAGACACAGCACCAAAAATATGTCCTATAATTAGGGCAGCTGTAAGAGTCAAGGTTGAAGATTCTTCACCATGACATGTCTGATATAGAAAAAGTGATAGCCAAGAGTAATCACTTACAGGCACTGAGCCTTAAAGGAGCAGCTCTGCGCTACCCTGGCTGGGGCAGGCCAGCCTGCAAGACAAAGAATGGGGGGCACAGGGTGACTCTGAGAGTGGGAGTGGGGAAGGGGGTGGGGAGGAGCTGGAAATTTCAAGGGTCAACACTCAAAGGAACCAAAAATAGAAAAAATTGCTCACTCGGTGGAGAGGTTTCTGATCGTGTTGTGGAACAGTGGTGACTCAGAGAGCGGGGTGGGTTGTGTTGTGTTGGGGAGGGTATTCTGGGTTCAGATCCGAGTGGATGGGTACAAAATTACTTCTGGGGGAGGGGCGCTGGGGGAGGAAGGTGACAGGAGAAGCTTGGAACAGTGTGTTTGCAAATGGAGGGACTCAGGTACACTGGGCAGTGGGAGAGCAGAGCTGGGCAAGGGACAGTTTGGTGGGCACACAGCCACAGTCACTCAGGAGGCACAGAGAGGAGCCAGGCTCTGAGCAGGCAGGGGCACACATGGAGGGGCAGCAGAACATGGGGTGCTTCCTCCAGCTCAGCCTTCCCCAGGGCTGGGCACATGGGGGTCTGCTCCAGACTCTCCAGTCAGCCTGAAGAGATCTGTCCCTTCCTTTGGGTAGGCAGTAAAACAGGAGCTGGAGCCAGAGTGCAGCACATTCCACACTTCCTGCATGGACACAGGGTGCAGACACTGGAAAGGAGCAGGGAGCTTCCTCAGCATCCTGGCTGAAGGAAGCTGGTGTGACCTGACCTGTGGGGATCTGGGAAATGCTCTCTAGTCCTGGCTGCAACACTCAGAGGAACATCCCTGACAGCCAGGTCAGAGCGGAGCAGGGGACAAGGGGACATTTCCATTAGTGAAGAATATCTCCATATTCCAGTTTTCAGGGAATCCCTTGGGATCTGTGGAAACCTTTCAGGCTTTCTGCCTCATCCATAACCCCCTTTGGCAACGGTTGTGTAAAAGCCCCAGGAGGCTGTCACAGGAGAAGCCTTCTCCTCTTCTGCTGCCTTCTGCTGTATTTCCTCAGGGAACAATCCAGCCCAGGCAGTTAATGTGGAGTGACATGGGCACATGCTTTTCCTCCTCAGTCCCCACCTCCTCCATGGGATCCACTTGAAAGGATAAAGGAGATTCCAGCTGAACTAAGTCCCTTATCCCCAAACACTCTCTCTACATTAAAGAGTGTTCCACAAGAACAGCTGTAATGTAACATAACTCCCCTCCAGCTGAGCTCCCTGTCCTTCATCAGGGAGCTGGGGCAGACTCCGGGGGTCTCTGGGAGCCAGACAGGGCTCACTCTCCAGCCCCACATTTCTGAATAGCCCACACCACCTCCCGGGACCAGCGCGTTCCTCACCCAGCCTGGATCCTTCCTCACAGTATTTAAAGGCTGGTAAGTAACAGCGATGAGCCCTGAAGAGAAGGACTCTTCGACCTTGCTTTAGGCTACTGCCTCCCACTGCTAGCCTAGATCTGGTTACCTGATATCCACTTTTCCCTGCCAGCTCCTAGAGCCAAACCTTTCTTCAAGGGCAGGAAGATCAGCCTGCCCCTGTGGACATCTCCGGCATCTATCCTTTGATTTGCAGCATGCTCAGCACGGGGTTCAGAGGGTGACGGAAAGAAGAGAATTTCCTCCACACAAAAAATCCTGGGAACAGAGTCACTGTGGCACTGGACACAGTTTCCTGGCAGACCAAAGGCCAGGAGTCCTTCAGCCCCTTTGTCAGCCAGTTTATTTTGCCTTTGTCTTTGTCAACCTGTTCTTGGGGATGCTAATTCGATTTTCCATTGAGAGGTGCGGATATCTATATTATTTTCCTAAAACTCCAGAGAATATTATAAATTTCTTTTTATTGCTTCCAGCCATGTTATTTAAAGTAATTAACCTTAATTTATAAATTTTTATATCAAACTGCCTTTTAACTTTTAGAACTGGCAGGAGAAGTCCATTTCCCAGGGCTCCTAATAGTTCTCCATTTAATCAAAATTCATCCATCAGATTCCAGTGTTAAATCATCTTTTAATTGGGAGTTACATTCTGGTTAATAGTTTTATAATTCGCCGCCTCTAATAGTTTTTACCACAGGGATCTACTCCATTTTTTCTCACTCTATTATTCCTGGTGTTCAGCAGGGACATTTTAAAAACGTTCACTTCCCCTGCCTGTTCTTTGTGATCTCATTAATTCTTGATAGCAAGTTCCCTTTCTCCTCATTACTGGAGCATAACTACCTTTATCACTAGGTGAAACCTTACTCATTTCTAAAAGTGCTGTCCAATTTTTTTTTCTCCTCTTGAATAAAATAACAATCTGTAATTTAGTTCAGAAAACAATATTCTGTGTACTGCTTATGGTCATGGTGCTTGATACTGCAGAGATTTCAGAGTGAAGATTTTTGGGTCAAGAACTTTCTCTAACTTTGTGTTAGCAGTGTTTCTCCCAGCAGGGCCCTCACAGGGTTTTTTAGGAGATAATTCCAATTAAAAATATAAACTACTGATACTAGTGGCATGAGAAAACCAAGGGATTGATTGACAGGAATGGTAGATCTTTTTGGAGGGGATCATTCCATGTGACCCACATGCCTTTTGCCTGTTCTCATGTTCTCCTGCAAGTGAGGAGCAGGACTGGGCCTCAGCACCTCCACACCAGGTGCTGGTTTTGCTCCAGGTGAACTCCACAGTGGAATTGTCAGCCAGGGCCCTGCTGCTGCAGCTCTGAGCAGTCAGGGCAGTGTTACATTAGCTTGGGATCCTCCCCAAACCATAAAAACTGCCCAAGGAGAAGTAAATAACCTTGTATATGAGGCAGTAAAGCCAAGCTTGTTGTTTTTTAAAAAATGCCTAGAATTAGTGTAAAATTAAATTTGAAACCTTAATCCTCCAAGGGCTGATTCTCAATTTGCAGATCCACAAAACCTCTGCAAATTACCCCACCAATCCTACTGACAGTCTTATAGGAATATGTTATATTGACTACCCAAAGTCAGGCTCTGCAAAGGAGAGCACATTGTAAAGTGCCATTGGAGAGAGAGGAAAAACAATCTCCAAAGGTTTATATCTTAGTCCCTTGAACAGTCCCATAGAATAATTTCATACATAACTTTCTACAAGAAAAATAGGATGGACAAGTGTAAACAGAATTATTATACAATTACAGTGGTCCTTGCAATAACTATAACACTGTCCACTGTAATTTTTATGTCTCCATAAACTACCAGCACTGCAGGATTCCTTTAGCCCTTCTCTCGCCCCACGTGGCAATGTAATAACTTTTCCTAGTTAACGTATGCATCAGTGCAGTAATTTGATATGACAATGATTACAAAATACTCCAGCAGTTTTAATTGACTAGTGTTGAGATCATATCACCAGCAACAGACAAGATCTTATCTCGTGTATGACTTCCATCCCGCCTGACTGGGACAATATTTATGTTAATAAGGATCGCAGGCATTAGCCAAGTATTAAGTCCTCAGCTGTGCTAACTACATTTAGATGCAAACAATAATTTCACAGACTGCTGGCCACCCTTTCCTATGTGTGTAGTGGTCGTAAATAAATAAATATTTGGGGTTTTGCACGGTACAAAATCTACCAAAGGAGTTTTTCTGCCTGGAACCCAGATTTCAGGATTCCTTGGGAGAAACAGGACAGTAATTCAACAGTTAAAAAGTCGCCAAAGCGTGATACTGTATCTGAAGAAATTACCATAAAAATCCGAGGCAGTATTGTGCCTCCTGTATGCAGAGCAGGCAGAGTATTACCTCCTCCTTTGTTGCTGCTGCAAACATTTACTTGGAGAGACCTTATTGTCAATGAGTTTTTGACAGAGGTCGAAGTATTTCTGAGTGAAACTGAAAGAGGTCTGGGACTTATATCAGACAGCTGACAGCATCAACAATAGTGTGTTTACTCATTCTGCATGCTGGAAAAATTAATTAAAAGTGTTTGTGAGATGTTCTGAGCTGGCAGAAGCCTCGGATGCTTTTGGTAATGAGGATGCTGCTCTTGTCTGTGGGTGGAGGAAGCCTTGTGGAGGGGCTGGAGCACAAGAAGGAGGCCTGAAGGAGCTGGGGCTCTTCAGCCTGCAGAAAAGAAGGTTTTAGGAGGTCCTTCAAGCTCTTTGCAGCTTCCTGAAAGGAGATTGTTCAGATAAATTCAGATAAATCCCAGCAGTGATGCAAATTACAGATTGGTTGGACATTAAAACCAGTGCCTTTGGTTTTGTGAATATATATATGCACACACTTTTAATATTTGGCCACTTAAAATATTCTTCAAGTATTTTCATTCTGTTGCTCTTCACTAATACATTTTTAAATGCATTTCTCTTGAATCAGCCCAGTTTCCCCTTTATGAATCCTTATCTCTGTCCTTTGGGCATCTCTATCCTGCCCCAATGTTCCACTGTACAAGAACCGAGCTGCTCATAACCCTAATCATACAAAACCACATGATTCATTACTGAAGTGGATGAAAGAAGGCATTAAATATTGGCATAAAGAAAAGATAAACTGGTACCAGAAGGTTCATCTCTACCAGCTAAAGTGTTTGGGAACACCACAGAAATAAACTCAGGGTTATAAACATTGCCTTGGATTAGGAACCTGGAAGGAAATCCAGGAGAATGAACTTCTGTGCCCTGGTTTGGACAGGGGTCTGCCTGTGTGTGTCCCACTGAGGGGTCAGGGCTGATCACTGCAGGAACATCCTGGGTGCAGCTGTGAAGGACTTGGGCTCAATGTTACACTGTTGGTAACTGGGTATTCATAGCTGTGGAATAACTCAGGAATTACTGAAAGCTAAAAAAACCCAACTTGTGGGCTCTTTTGGACTGCAGTGTGGATGTCAGGGATCTTTATCTCTTGGCATTTCCCATCAAGTAGGAAGATTAAGGACTTCTTTTTGTTTTTTAAGGCAAAAGGCATTTTAATTCAGTGGACTTCAGGAGCTTGGACTTGAGGAGAGGATCAAGTCTTGTAAAACTCCTGACTAAACAAGATAAAGAGGGAAGCAACCCTGCAGAGAAGAACTGCGCTGCTGTAGAAGGACATCAGTGATCTGGAAGGTGAGAAACACAGCCCTTTTCACCACACTGGTCCCAGATATGAGCTAGGACACAACATCAGGCCACTACAACTTGTTCTTTGATGCACCAGCCCAAACCCTGGGGATGGGCCCTTAAGCAGAGGCCAGGGGCTGGGTGGGAAGCAGGGAAGGGCCAGGCAAACCTGTTCATGGGGCCCCCAGTTGTGGGAGATTACCCAGGAAATTAAAGAGGAGCTGGGGGGGGGCAGCCCTTCCTCTCCAGCAGGGTGAGGGGTGCTTGAGCCAGGCTGCTGCAGTATGACCTGCTTGGTGTGTGCTTTGGAAAGCTGCTGCCTTGGCTCCCATGCGTGGTTCATCTCCCAGCAAAGGTAGGACATTCCTGCTTTCTTCTCTGGGGCTGGGATGTGGAGGAGGTGGGAGGACATGGCTGTAGCAGTGTGGTGTTCCTGCGTCCAGAGCAGGCTGTGTTTGGCTTCTCGTGTTTCTGCCTGGTAAAAAGTGAAGGGCTTTTATGGCTGTGATGGTTTGTTCCTCCTCCTCTGGCCTCTGGGAGTGAGCCTGGATGTGTGCCCTCTGCAGCAGAGTGCTCTCTGTGTCTGGGCCAGCTCCAGGGTAGGAGCCAGAGTCTCCTCTGGAGAAGAGGAACAAGGTGGAGTTTCCAGATAGAAAACCTCTGTGTTCAAAATAAATCCGTGGAACAAGATTTTATTTCCTCTTATCACTCAGGTGGTTTCTGTGGAAGCAGTGCTTCCCTGGAGCCCATGTCCCAGAGCCTGTGAAATAACAGTCTCTCAGGCACAAACGAGCTGTCCCTGGAGAGCCAGGGAATCGGGCAGTTGGGAAAGCAGCGCTGAGCATCCTCTCTCCCTGCCGATGGCGTGTTCAGCTACGTGCTGTGATGTAAGGCAGCCCTAAATTACAAGCAAACAAACACAACCCCCTGTCGTTCCTCATCTCTCTGCTGTGTGGGCAGAAACTCATCTGGTAGCCTGGAACAAAGTGCCTGGGTGGATGGGAGCCAGGGAGGCGGCTCGAACCACTCCTCCCGTGGAGATGCTGCAATTTAGTGAGTCATTAAGAAATAATACGGGGTGTATCGCGCTCTCTTGTTCTCTCCACACACAGTCAAACAGAAAATATGCAATATAATCTCACGCATTTATTTGGGGTAAGGGATAATGGCCCTCAGAATTAAACACCAGCTGTCTTTAAAGGAAGCAAAACGCTCTGGCCACCCTCTGTCCCCTGGCTGACTGCTGTACTTTATTCCAAAGAGTGGCAGTGAAGGGGGGAACCCTTACAGAACTAATTTAGTTAAAATTTACACTCCTTGATTTTGTGCCTCTTCTTTTTCCCTCTTCTAGTTTTGTAGCTATGATGCAGTATTGATCCAAAGATCTATAGGATCATACCATGGCTCCAGGTGGGTGGCAGAATTGAGGCTAGGCTTCATTTCCATCTGAATGGTGCAGAAAATAATTCCACTTTCCAGCTTTTATTGCTCAGAACATTGCATTTCTCTCATTGCAGTGTATGGGAATTAGCTCTGGAGGAAAGAAATGATTTTTTTCCCTCCCCCCTTGATGCAGAGTGGAGCAGAAGGATTCAGGAAGAAGTAATGTAAGAAAGCAGACAGCAAGCTCATTGCTGTTTGAATTAGGTGCAGCTGGATTGCTCTAACGAAATGGGACTGCTCATCCGGGGTTCAAGTGGTGTTTCTGTACAGGGATGGGCTCCAGACTGCAGATTCCTTGTTGGGCTGGGACAGCCCCCTGCAGCCCTGAGAAATGCAGGAATAGCAGAGCAGCAGCAGCTCAGCTTTGTTCCAGGTGTTGGTGTGAGGGGATGCACAGAGGAAATCTGGTTCTTTTCTATCCCAGCCTGCTGCAAAGGCTGAGGAGAGCAGCTGAAATGGTGGCCCAGCCTGGACTGGTAGTGTTGCCACAGTTCATTGAGTTTGCTGTGTGAATTTAGTAAATCAGAAGGAACCTCCCTGCCAGAGAAGCAGGCTGCCACCTGTTCATCACTGTGACCACCTTAAACTCATGCCTCTGGTATTGCATCCTGCTAGAAGAGTTTCCCACTGTTATTTCCTTCTAGAGGGGGAGGAAGGAGAAGTTCAGTAATGTGCCAAGGAAATACTGCTGTCTGTATATCCAGGAAAGGAAAGCCTTTCAGAATCCAGTGGCATTCTCTAATAAACACTGCTCAGAAAATGTCCTCAGCATGCAATGGCTGCTTTTGGAAGCACAGGTCCTGGGAACTCCTTGTCAGTGCCACTGTCTCAGGCAGGAGTCAAGGGGAAGTAAAAAACAATCTACAAGGGTTTAGGATAATTTATGAAGGTTCCTGTAAGGCTGTAACCAGCAAGATGCTAAATGTTTCTCATACCACAGAGGGGCTCTCAGGAGAATACCTGTCCTCATGAAGCATTTACCTCTAACATGGAATAGATGCTGCTGCTGCCTGGTGTCACTTTAGTCATGACACTTCCCATGACAGCAGTGGGATTTTGCTGCCCTGCTCACCCAGCTGGTCCCACCCCTGGGGCTGTGCCTGGGCAGGTCTCTGAGGGTGCTGATCTCATTAACACCCTGAGCAGTTCCTGCTTGGCTCAGAGGCTTGGAAATGTGCTCAGGCTTGGGCTGCAGGATTTGTGCTTTCTGTCAATGACAAGTGGAGCAAATATTGACAGTGCTCTCGGAGACTCCAGTTACTCTTGCTCTTGTTAATTCAGGGCAAAATTTATCCTCGTGCCACAGGCCTGTGTTAGTCTGTGCTATTGAAACAACTGGACTTGCTCCCATTTTTTGCTGTGTGGATAATTTGGGGAATAAGGGAAAGAAAACTAAGAGTGTGTTTGGTCATCTGTGGAGCTTTTTAAACTTTCTTTTTAACCCCATGCTCTTCTTTCGTATTTCTTACCTCGTGTTGAGCCACTTGTGTGCAAACATAGAGAAATTCTGTTAAAGTTACTTCAAGTTGGGAGTGGGGAGAGATGGAAATACAGAGAGCAAAACAGTAATTTTCCTCCTGAAGCTGGTGAACTTCTGGGTAATGCCCTGGACAGCTATCGCTTTTAAAGACTCCTAGATTTAAAGAAGGAAAAAAAACTGTAAAAAAACAGACATGGAAAAAACCTGGATTAAACTGTCACTCATTCACAATCTATCCAGGAAACTCATCCATGCCCCTACAGGTAGCTAGTTATCCCATCAGGAATTTCATATTCTTGTCTGAATCCTGGAACACAAATTGCTCCAGCGCTATGGGTCTGCCTTGATTAGGGTCTGCTGACACAGATGTCCCCAGCATGTGTTCCAAAAAAGCCTGCTCAAATAACTGCTTCTTTCCCCAAAGGGATCAAAGGTTGAGATGGTCTTTCCAGAGCTTTAGCCAGGCTGTGCAAAGCATCTGCAAAGTTTAATCCCTTAACCTTTCCTTCCCTCCCTCCCTTGTCTATTTTTTTTTTAAAGGATGGTATAAATGGAGTTTAAGGGTTTATATTTTTTTCTTTATAAAAACAGCTATTACTTGTGAGGAACCCCTGGAAAAGAAAGTGTAGCCTTGCTTTTTAGCCAAGAGAGAGTTAGGTTTTGGCTATTCTGTCAAGGATAAAGCCCAGAATGCCTCTGTACACTTGTGCAAATATCTAATGTTGACATCTTTTGCCAGCTGCTGTTGTGGCTTCTTTTTCCTTGATGAACCAAATCCTCTCGTGATGTGGCCTCTGAGCGCCATTATAATTAAAAGAATTAAAATTCAATTTGAGCTATTGTCGTTACACAATGCAAAGTTCAACACCACTGAAGGTTGATTTTATTGATTCCGTATTGGGCACTCCATGGAAATCAGTTACCTTGACACAAACATGCTATTGGCAGTAGAAGGCACAAATGGTCCAGCTCCTGCCCTTGCTCACTCTAATTTTACTGTTAGCAGCACCTTTCACAGTTGAGGCAGCATTTCTATCTTAGAACATGTTATTTCAAGATCACTTTGGTACTGGATTTATCTCCAGCCTAAATAGGAATATAAGATTTGCAGCCCTGGCCGAAAAATATATGTATGAGAGTTAAATACTACAAAGCCTGTAAAAATTGCAGCTGTCAGTGGCAGCAAGGAACCCTGCTCTTCCTGAAAGAAGAACACATGGTTGCCTTTTTTCCCCCTTGCACTCCTACTGTTCTGGCCTCCATCTATTTTCTTTATTTATTTTAAACCCCAGACACAAAGTTTATCTGAATTTTCCCAAATCTGTTTCATTAAGAAACAACCAACTGTCGCCATCAACTGTCTCTCTATTCAACACAATTATTTCCAAGAGACTGGATATTGACTCGAAATCAGCTTTTGTGAGTGTGAGATGCTTTTAAGCACTGATGAGAATTGTTCCTGCTCTCTGGAACTGCTCCTCTAAGTGGAGCAGCTGCAGCTCCTGCTCGATGCAGTAACGGTTCCCTCCAGCACCACAGGGGCTGGCACTGGGACGGTTCAAGCTGCTGTGGTAGGGGTGTGAAGGAACCTTTCTTGAAGGTAGGGAGGCACTTGGACAACAGGACCATGGAAAAGGTCGATCTTTGGAGCCATTATTTCTGGTCTTTATATTGGCATTTTCAGTTTGGGTCAGACAATAAACATTGCTTTTCTCTGGAGTGCCTCTGTGCACCAGAGCTGTGTTCTGGTGCAGTTAAATGATGATAGTGACTGAACAGGGGTGGGAGAGGATTCCTGGACAGCTCCCTTGCCTTCATCCCCCTGTCACTGGATCAGGAATAAAGGAGCAGCTTGTAAGGTTGAACCCCAACATGAGAGAGACCAGAAACTGTGGTTTGTGTGTGCCTGAGCTTTCTCTTCCAATGTGTCACCTGTCCTGTTACTCTGGTTTCCAGCCCTGGAGTCGCCTGCATTGTCCAGCGTGTGCTGACACCCAAACACCCAGGGTTTGTCCTCCCTTTGGGAGAAAAGCTGGCTGGGAGCTGCCCTTGTGGAAGAGGCAAGGTCTGGATGACAGAGGCGTTGGTGTCTGAGCCTCTGCAGGCACACCTGGGGGTGCTGCACGGAGCCGCGCAGCTCAGCCGGGGCCGGGAGCTCCCCGGGCTGAGAAGTGTCGCTGCTGGGATGGCGCTGAGCCAGGGATGGGGCAGGGACACCCCAGCCTGGGGCTGTTAGCGCCGCGTTCAGCACATCCCGAGCTGCGGCTGCTCCGCGGGAGGAAAAAGCTGCTTGGGAAGGAAAAGTGTTGCTGGTTGTTTTGACAGAAGTCGCAAACTGCCTGAGAAGACCTTGTCTGCACATTCTGTGACTGCTGCTCAGCTTATTGCTACCTCATTAGCAAGGCGTCACCTAATTAGCGAGGCAAGCTGTTAATTATGTGTGTACTGCGTTAGCTTTAAAAAATGCTTTTAGATGTTAAATATTTTCGTGATAAGGAGTTGCCGCTAAATTTTTTTCTTTCTGTATAGATTTCTTTCCTCTATCAGAAGGGAACAAATCATGCACTGCTGTAACCACCACAGGCTGGGGAAAACCAACTGGATTTCTTCTGGTGGAGTTGGCACTAATGAACAGAAATAATTTTAAAAAATAAGATAAAATGGCAAAGACTTGGTAAGGTTAATAAGATAGTGGAACCCCCCTGTGTCCAATCAGTCCCGATAAGAGAACAAAAGCTACATGTTTGCTAAAATAACTTTAAAAACAAATAACATTGACTTTCCACACCTAGTGGAGACCAAATTTTCACTTGCCTGCATGCCTGCTCTCCCGGCATGCTCGGACCTGTCACCGTTCCAGCTCTCCCCAGGACAGTGTGACTTTGATTTTTGACTGCTGGGCAATCTTTTTCATCAGATGGAGCTGGATTGCAAGGTGGAAATTAGGTGTCCCTGCATCTTCCCACTCCTCCAGCTCACATGAAAATTTTGTGTTGAGGACATGGATCCACTTCCTACCAGCCCCGCCGCGTGAGGCTTTGATTAGCAATTATTTCTGAGATATTAAAAAACACAATAGATGTTGCAGGGCTCTGGATTTTCAATTAGGATTAAGGGAAAGGAAGGACTGTGGTCACAACTTGATAGTTGTTTGTTCATGTCAGAATGTGAATTATTGGCCCTGCCTTATGGTTCTGTGTGCATATGTGCCCATGTACCAACACCTTGGTGTGTTAACTGTGTCTCTTTGCATTGATTAGTTGAATTCTGACTTTTACTCTTTTTCAGGGGGTGGGGGTGGAATAAACTAAGGCAGACAGCACAGAGTGCTTTGTTTTTGATCTCTCAGCTCTGTGTCTTTACCCTTACCCTGCTCCTCCTCTCTGTATGTGAATTGGGATAGTAAAACTTTTGATTTAGCTTTGGAGAGGAATGAAACCACTTCAGCCACTACTGAAAAAACTAAGATGGGACCTCTGACCTGCGGTCAGGAATGAGACAGAAGTGCAGAGGAATCTCAGATGAGTTGCACAGCTTCTGGGGGACAGGGCAGAAAACCCACTTGGTGCAGCACCTGACACTGAGAGGGCTCCCAGAGCTCTCCTGAAACAGGCAAGTGTGTGACCTGTTCTTCAGACCCAGGTAAAGCACAGTGGGGTGATATCTTTAAGTGTCCACTCTAATATTTCAAAAGGACTTTTGGGTAAGGAAAAATAAACCTACATGCGCAGTTTGACTTGGGGTGAAGCTAGAGGCAAAGAAGAAATATTTGGGGCTTCTACCACTGATTGCACTATGGGTTTAAATTCTTATTTGATAGTCAATAAAGACAAATTACACTCAAAAATAGGCTCTATAGAGGAGTGAGCTGGCAGTTTGCAGAAGGGGGTGTGCGGGATCTTAACGTGCAGTCGCTTGTAAAGGCTCGGGAAAAAAATTTTCAACTGCACATTATCTGAGTGAGCTTCCATATTTTACCATGACACCGACTCCGAGACTCATTTCCCTGGGTTAAGTAGTGTGGGGTGAAGTATCTGCCTCCGTGCCTCTCCCGATCCATCTGCTGCAGGATCCTGGGCATTTAACCTGGAGCGCCTGCTGATGTATGACCAAATCAGAGAAAAGAGGCCGCGCTGTTTAACCCTCTCCCTTTGTAGCTGCACTTAATGAATGTCACACAGGCCCACTATAGAAATGATGGAACATCCATTCTGGCAGCAGGAACAGAGCCCACCGTGCAATGATATGGTGAAATATGCTGAAAATATTCACAGGAGCCTGGGAACATAAACCCATGATTATTTTTTTCCCTTAAATCTTAATATTTTAGCCAGTTTCTCCCCCCCTCCACATAGTAAAAGTGCAGTTCTAAACATCATCTACTCTTTTTGAGGGGAAGAGAACTCTATTTTCTTTTTAATGTGGCTGTACCAAAATTGCTAACTTATGCTAACCAAAATGTAATTATGTTGTCCATGCAGGTCTTTTTGTCTTTCTGAAAAATGTCTTTTAAATAAGATTGCAGGTCTTAATGACTGTATGCAGTAAGTTGTGGGTTAAACTCAAAGGTGATAAAAGTAGGGCTATGCCTTTTCTAGCAGAATTCTTCATGTGCAGGTGTGCTGTCTGCTGGCCCAGTTATTGCCCCCTCACTCATGGGCAGTCTCAGGTGCATTTTAAGAAAATTCACTCCTTGCTGAGAAGTTTTTGTTCAACGTCTTGGAGGCAGCACAAGTGAGTGAGCTGTGAGTGAACAGGAGGAGTTTGTAGCTGCAAAGCTTCTCTTGCCATGAACTGGAAGAGTTTTATCCTCATTTTTTGCATGCATCTTTTTCTCCTGAACTACCTTTTTCACCTTTTCTCAAGGTCTACATTTTGCTTTTTCTCACCTCCAGACCTTGCACTAGATCTCTTTCTTTGGGCTTCATTCAGGGAGAGAAAAGAGAGTGAAACTTGCTCATTGTATGACTGTACAAAACCTCCCTCAGTGGCTTCAGTTTCCCTAAACCACCATCATTCACTGGCCTAATTTAAAAATAAATAAATCGGTTTTGTTGCTTCAGAAAGAGAATATAAATTTGAAAAGCTGGTGGCTAATTACTTCTGTTAGACTCAGCTTCATGCTGGCAGCAAATACCTGTCAACTGCTCTGTCAGAGACTCGTGTAATTGTCTGCATGTCCCTGTTAGGGGATGCTGTGTTCCAGGGAGGCTTTTTCATGGAATTGCTCCCCAAATAAGAACACCAGCACCCTTGGGTGCCTCAGTGTGCTTTGCTGGTTGATGTACTCTCAATTTACAAAGCCTGTGTTCACACTGGAGCAGGGAGAGCAGGAGAAGCTTGCATCTCAGCCTTTACTTTTCCAAGATAATCAGCAAACAGTGTGTGTGTGTGTGTGAACACGAGGTATGTAAATAAATGGAGGCAATACTGTCTCTGGGACCTTCATTTCACCCAAGCTATTGAATCATCTCATCATAACTGCTTGTTATTAACCAAGTGGCATAATTCCAACTTAAACTTCCCCTTTGTTTACTAGAGACTTGCTGAGGAGCTTGTGCTGAATACTTAATTTTCAACCTTCTAACTGCATCTGTTCATAGAAGGATCAAGCAGTGTTTAACTCAAAGATCTAGAGCTGGGTGTGAAACTTGGCTTTATTCTTGTAAGAAAGTTTCAGGTCTGTGTTTTAACAGGGAAAAAACCTTGTGAAAACGATTGTCAGAGGGAAGGGAGGGGATGCTCTGCCTGAACTGTCCTTGTAAAAGGTCTGTGTGCACTCCTTCCTCCAGCCAGCCCCAAAACTGAGCACTTCTTATATGTTGACCAGAGGCTTAAAGTGTGAGTGAGGGCTCAGGCCTGATTTCTGGTCAGCAACTTACCTGAAAGGGAGATTATTCTCTGAATATTTCTCCCCCTTTGCTCCCCTCTCTTTCCTAATGTACACAATACAGCAGGGTGATTCTGCTCTATGAAAAACCCCAATAATTTACTTTATTGACTGGCACAGTGGAGGGGGCTGTGCTGGAGCTCCTGGTGCTCATGTTGGGTCATGGTGACTCCAAACACAACCTCTTTTTTGCAGCTTCTGCTAGAGCTCAGAAGATGTGAAAGCAAGCTGTTAATCATACCTGCTGCTCTACATCTTAATATTTAAAATTAGGGTGGAAAGGTGGCTGTGCCTTGGAGGCTGAAGGACTGTGCTTGGAAAAGCATCAACAGCTTTGTGAAGCAGAGTGAGGGCAGGGAAGCTCCTCATGGAGCAAGGCTGTTGAAATTTCTTAATGGAAATGAGAAAAGGGTAGTAAAGACACCTCAATAAATTAATTTAGATGTTTAAGTGATGCTGTTAATCCTTTCTGTAAGCAGGACTAACAACAAGCTCTATCTGCGCTTTCTGTTTCCAAATGCTCCTCCCCGGCCCTGCCTCTCCCCGGTGGAGAACCACCAAGCTGATTAACACATGAAATGAAACAGAGCCCGCCGCTTCCTCCTGGAGCAGGAGCAAGCTCCACACTCCCGGCAGAGCCATCCCCCACATCCCCCACGCTCCGAACCCAGAGCATCCCTATTTTCTGTGCCTTGTGCCATGTGTCTGAGAACAACCGCAACCTTCCCATTTTGGGTTCTTGCTCTTCAGAAAAGGATTTTTCTTGGAAAGTCTTTAACTTTCCGGGCCCCTGACGCCGCGTGTCCCCGTCTCCCCGCAGAGTTCTGGTTCCACCCTCCCGTGGCACGGCTCGGTGACACAGAGCCCGCTCGCACGGACCCTCCCCGCGCCGGGCAGCCTTGACAGAGCGGGTGCCCCAAGATAAATAGGCACCTTCTGCGCAGAGCTGAAAATCGAACGGTCCCCGTGCTCATCTGGAGCTGAATAGATTGTCACAGAGCCTGGGGACAAGGGCAGGGCGCGGGGGGAGCGGGCAGCGCCGGGCGCCGTGCGGGGCCAGCGCTGCTGGGAGCAAAGCCCGGCTGGGCCGGCTGAGCTGAGCCCGGCTGAGCCCGGCTCACGCAGTCCGGGCTCTGCTCCCGGCATCTGGGGCCGGGCTGGAGCACAGGGGGGACCCCGGGGGCCGGGGGAAGGAGAGGAGCGCATATAAATCATTATTGGCGAACATCTCAGCTCTTGAGCCAGGCTGTCGCTTGCTGCTGTTCGTGGTGCAGCCCAGACATAAATCATAATTCCCCTACAATAGATCCTTTTGCAGCCGCCATCAGGAAAAGTGTGTTGGTTTTATCGATTTTTTGACACCAGGGCCCTGGCAACGGCCGCTCTGAATCATTATGAAATGAAACTGATTAGGAATTCATGGAATACTAAATAAACTTTACGAGCCCGTTGTAAGTTTTTTGATGCATGGGGAGCGGAAAATGAAAACTAATGATATAAAAATTACACAGCGTGCTGAGTATTATTATACTGCTATTGATTTGTTTCAAACTGTACATCAAAATCGAAGTGTGCTGGGTGTGCTTGGCTGCAAGGCTGATGCTCAAAAGCTTTTGAGGTTGGTTGTTTTGTTTTTTTTTTTTTTTTTAATGCTGGCTCCAGCATTTTTTGCCAGTTGGAGAAGGCTGTGCCACTGCAGGATTGCTCGAGTGCTCCCTGCACCTGTCTGTCCTCCTGCAACCACCCTCTGCATGGTGATCACGGATTTTATTCTGCCATTTGCATGGGGATTCTCCCGAGACAAAAATATATCGACGAGGATTTTAGCCTAAGTGGATAACTCCCCACACACACTTCTGCTCCAGGGAATTTTACTTCTGTTCCTTAATAGCCAACGTTGTGAGGGAAGCCCAAGACACTTGACAAACATTTATGCAAAACTGCACAAAGGGATCATTTGTTCTGCCACTAACTGCAGCCACCTCGGGAGTGAAGGGGAACAGCTGGTTATAATGCTGCCCATCGCTTTGGGTCAAGAACAGATAACTTGCCATTTTTTAAACTTTTCTTTTTACAAATAGACAATTTGTAACATGATCGTAATAGCCCTGTCCAGACTTAAAATCAATGGAAATAATGAGTGGAATCAGGGTGATCTATTTGCTTCCTATTTACTATTTTTGACAGCAGAATTTAGCAAAATTAAGTAAGGAAAAAAAGGTAAAAAGGCTGGGATTGTTTCAAGTGTCACCGTGAGACAAAGTGCTGAATAAGAGCAGGGGGGTGTGGTTAGATGTAGTGCTGGTGGTGTCATTGCTTGTTTTTGTTGGAATAAAAAGGATCCTCAGCTGCAGTTTGCCCTGCTAGCCTAGGAAGGTCTCTGTCCTGGCTGGAGCAATGTGGTTCTGTACAGCAAAATGCCCACCCTGGCTCTCTCCAGCAGGCAGGATGCTGGAGGATGCTCCAGCTCATTTTGTTATGATTTTCTTTAGGAGAAAAACCCTGCCCTGAAGTAAATACCTTTCTTTTTCATGGTACCCATTCTGCTTGAGTTCCATGTGTTGCAGAAGAGCAGTGGGACACACGTAGCTGTGCCCAAAGCATTATTGGGGAAAAGCTTTTTGTCATCTGAATGCAAAAACAAGGCCATATTTAGAAATATCTGCTGGTGTAAATGGATTTGGGAGGTGATGGGAGCAGCAGTAACAAATAAGGCTGTAACAGAGCTAAGCATGTGCAGAACCAAACCTCCTTCCTCCTGCAAAACCAACACCAGAATAACCACTGCTGGTGGGGGCACAAAGCCTGTGGGAGCCTCGGTGTCCTCAGCTGGGGGACAAATGCCTGAGCTGGGGAGGAGGTTGCAAATTCTGTGGCTTTGGGATTTTGGGAGACTTGTGAGCACAGCTGGAGCAGGGCTGTAGTGATATGATGGGGTTTTTGGGGGAGACATTCTACCAGGGCTGAGAATATTTCTGGAAGTCCCTTGCCAGGGCAGGAGCTGTTTCTGCAAGCAGTGACAATATCGTGATAGCTGAATGTGATGTCCCCTGGCCTCAGCTCCTGGAGCAGGTACAGGAGGGGTCTCACAGGGATATGGCCACTGCTGTAGGATCCTCTGGCAGCTGAGCTGAGCTTAATGCAGGGAACTTCTTAGGGTCAGCTCTATTCCTAGAGCTGCTGATCATCTCTGGCCTAAGCACATTGCCTGTAAGTGGAAATGTAATACTGGCGAGAAGGGAGAAAATCCAACGGAATCAGGAACAAGAGAGGAGGAGAAAATTTAAGCAACTGGAAATAAGCTGCTGATCCACAGAGGGCTAAGCTGCCATGTCCCTCGGTAGCCCCTGAGACTACACTTTTCTGCAAGTAAACCTGCAGCCCCTTCTGTGTCCCTGATAAACCTGGATCTCACTGCTCCAAGCTGCTCATCGAGCACCAGCTTGTAAACTGGGATCTCCAATTCTCCACCCTACAAACAGATCCTTCAGCTCCTTTCTATTCCCAGGCACAGAGAACTGAGCCCACAGGGTGTTAGTGGGTGAATTTTGTTATGGTTTGGGCCAGGAGGGCTTTGGTCAGGGAAGCTGTGCCTGCAGCCACTGTGGTGTTGTCCACTCTACTGTGCTTCTGAAAAGTGGGCTGGAGATGAAGAAGCTGTTAGCTTCAAATTCCCTGGAAAACAAATCTGGGGTGTAAGACTTAGCAGCTCTATTTATCTGGAAAACAAACCCCTTATTTCCAACAAGTAATGTCACTTCAAGGGTGGGCTCCTGCTTCTGGTCCACGTCTGAGCAGTCTAGGAATTAAAAAGATATTACATTGTATATGAATATAGCATGTATTGAAGGGGAACAGCTCTAGTGCTTCCCACCAGACCTTGTGCAGATCCCAGGGTAACTCAAAGAACTCCTGCTCTCAATTCCCATCCTCCCAAGCCCTGCCTGGTCCCAGCTTGCCACAGGCTCCCATAAATACTTTGGCAGCTGTGGGCTTGTTGCCATAGTCTGTGGACGTGGGGATGTTTTGTGTGATGCAAGCAGGGGATGATCTGGGCTGGAGGCAGTTCTGTTTTCCCTCGCTCGCCGGGCGATCACGGGATCGCTCTCTGCGCCTCGTCAGCGCGGGCGCTGGGGATTTTTCTAAGATATGTATATTGAATTTAGATTTGTGCTCTTAGTACCTTCACTCATTCATTCAGAGCCATATTGACTACATAAATTGAGTGTTACAAGTAAGAGAGAGTTTAGCCATTATTTTCTCAGTGATTTGATTTAATGGCCTGGCTGTTTTGGCCATTACTTCTGGCTTTTCATTTGCATGGATTCTTGGCTCTGCTGATTAGCATGTTTTTTATATTTGCCATTTAATTTTTTTCCCGCTTTTGGAAAGCTGAGTGTTTCATAATTAAATAAATCCCTGCATCTGTTTTGTATCTTCATATAAGCACACATAGAAAGGACTATATACATGTTATATATATTTTTTTCCCCATCTCTGCTGATTATACAGAGTTAAATGCGGCTGTCTGTGTGAGAGGAATATTGTGTACAGTGTGTGGAGTGATATACAGGTCACTATATTACTGATGAATAAAAGTTTCCTCCTAAGGCAGCTGCTGCAGATTACTTAGTGCTTGACATGGCGTGTCTTTGTGTCACTGTTACCGGGTGAAATTAAATCAGAACAGGAAAATATTAATTTAAAGTAGGGGATAGAGGCCGCTCACTTCCAATTACTCTCTACCCTGTCAGCTTTATATGGGCGCAAACAAGGAAGGAGGCTGGATTAATTGCTTTGGACTCTGCCCCACTACAGGCCCAATTATAGAAACATATTGGCTCCCAGCACTATTATATACACTGCTGTGCAGGAAATTGTGTGAAATTTTAACGGATTTCAGACGTAATAATAGAGAACACGATTCAGGACAGCATTAGCAGGCTGGGTGGAATCTTTACGGATGGGTTAAGGTTAAGCTGTTTGGGGGTCCTTTGTGTATTAAAGGATCATCTGGTTAACCCATGTACTGGGAGCTTTTGATACTGGCCTGGGAGCAAACAGAATAAAAACATTCATCCTCTGACAACAAGGAGCTAAATCCTCAGTTGGAATGAGGGCAGGAACATGCAGTGTGAGGCTGGGGATGCAGGGCTGAGGAAGAGCCTTGCATGGCATTAAACACGCTGGTGTTGGGAGGTGCTCTTCAGAAACCATCCCTGCCTGGTGGCAGCTTGGTGTGAGACCCACCTGCAAAGCCTGGGTCAGAACAACCAGGGTGGTCAGCACTGACATCTGAAACAGGCACGGGATGATTTGGTTGTAGGAGTAGTACTCAGTTCAATATTTTAGTTAGAATTTGTTCAGATTTTTTTGTTCCTCTCACTGTGAATTCCATCTGCTGCTTCACTCCTTTTTCTGTGTTCAAACCCATGTGTTGTAAACACCTGATAATTTGTGTGCCAGATCATTTACTCCAAAAGCCAGAGAGGCTCCCAGGACTCCTGAATGTCCTGTCAAAGTCTCTGTGTGAGGAATGTTGCACAACCGCCATGGGCTGGTGACTTTCTAAGACATTTGAGGTATTAGAAGTGAGGAGCTAAAGAAATTCTGTTGACTCTCTGCTTCCTGCCCAGGCAAAAGTGCTGAAGTTGTTGAGTAGGTGCACCTTTGATCTCCTGCCCACCAAAAGTGTTGTGGATTTGGTTTCACAAGAGCCCTGCTCTGCAGAGTGAGAGCAAACTGTGAGTTTAGCAAGTGTCTACCGCGCTTCCTTGCCAGCCCCAGAACAGTTTCTGCAGGCTTTGACTTTGTGATCTCTCAAAATGTGACTCTGACACCTCACAGCATTTCCTCTTCCTTGCTTGGGATAACCCAGTGACAACTGCTGAGGATTTTGAGGGGGTGTTAGAGGAGGGCCAGCTGGTTGGGATCATTACTGAGGTAAAGCTGGGTTTAGCTGGACTTGTTTCCAGCTGGTTTAACTGGGTGAGGTTGTACTGCCTCTGGAAAGCCATGTGGTTGAAAACACAGAGCCCTAAAGAACAAGAAGTGTGACTTTAACCATTCCTGCCTCTTGGAGTACCCAGAGAAGGACCTTTAGGGGATCCCAAAAGCATTAGAAATGGAAATTTGTCTTAAGAAACTGTATCCAATTGCAAGTGTGATGGTACCTGGGGAGTTCTGTGCCCCTGGGTGGGAGCTCTGTGTAAGTGAGGCTCAGGCTGGAGGCAGCCCCATTTGCTGGGTCAGGGGCTGCTCCCTTGGCTCCCTCCTCAGCCTGGCTTGCACATCAGTGACACTCTGTGCCTGTGACTGGGCTACAATAAAAGTGTTACAACAGAGCTGCTGATTTAGGGCAGCTGGGGAAATGCATAAAGAGCTGTCTGGAGGATCCACGGTGGTAGAAAGAAAGTAAATTCTGACCAGAAATAGTTATTGAATGGCAGAATCTTTGCTGTTTTGTCAGAGGAAAGTCCATTTCATTCCTGGATGATTATTTGGAGGGAAGCTGCATCTCCAGCTCAAGTCCTTGCCTCCCTTGGTTCTGGTCCCTGCTCAGAGAGCCAGCAGGACCTGCAGAAGCCTCAAAGTGTCACTTTTATATTTGCAGTTTGTGCTGGTTTTAAACCAGGAGGGGTGAAGGACTGAATTTATGATGTCTGCTTTGGGAAATTATTTTTGTTCCCCCTAACTGATTGTCTTGTAACCATGCCTGTTATGAGTGGGGAGCATTGTACACAGAGCCATGTATAAATATAAATCTCAGGAGACGTGTGGAATCTTATCACTGCCAAATGACACTGAAAATTCTTTTGGCACTGAAGGCACTGTGATATGGTGATCTGGGGAGGAGGGGGATGCAGGGTCCAGCTTGTTCTGTGGGCTCCATCTCTTTGGAAGAGCAGGGGGAATGCTGGAGACAACAATGCCAGCAGGCTGCAGGGTGTGCCAAGGGCTGTCCCAACCTCATGGCTGGTGTTGACATTAAAACCTTTGGTATTGACCCAAAATCCTGTGCTATCAACTCAGTCTGAGAGGGCTGTGGAGAGTTTTAGGTGGTATTTCCAGCAGATCAGTGGTTCCATCAGGACATGGGCTCTAAACTGCTGGGAGAGCTCCCCTGGGAGCAGTGGGGTCTGAGAGCTTCCCGTCCCCAGGGCAGGCACCTCTGCCTTTCTGCCTCAAGGTGCTGAAGTGGTGCCAGTGCAGGGCCCTGCAGCTCTGGAAATGAAAAACAGGGAGAAAAAGTGCAGGTGGCTGCTGTGGGATGGGACAGGAATCACAGCACAGAGTGACCACAGTGTGGCTGTTGGGCAGAGCTGTCTTCTGTTCCCTGGGAACCTGAGACACACCCTTGCCCTTTGAGTGGGAGCCACGTTGCTGGTTACAGTAATTATCAGCTCCCTTAATGTGTTTTTCCTAGAAGCTTGTCAAAATTGGTTGGTTTTGGGGGATAAAAAATTAAAGTGTTGCCTCTAAAGCACATGAGATGGATTTACCACTGATCTTCTGAACAGAGAGGCTTTAAAGGTGCCTGTGGAGCTGGAACAGCACAGAGAGGGTTAATACTCTGCTTTGTTGGTTTTGACTAGGGCCCATGGTTTTACTGCAGCAGTAAAGTCACTTTCCTTTTATGTTTAAAAGCCAGCAAGGAAAAATTGCAATTACAAAGACAACTAAAATCTTCACTGGTACTCAACAAGGTAATCAGTTCAATTGATTTTTTTTTTCCCTAGCCAGAAAAGTATTTAAAGTTAAATTCTATCTGTGATTTTTATATGGAAAAAAAAAAATCTGTCCTCTGAAATGCTTCCTGGTTTTAAAAATGCTCTATTTTATTTGCCCTATAAATGCAAACTTATAAAATGTGATAAGGGATCTTTCTCTTCTCCTTGCACAGACAAGACCTGAGCGAGCTCCCTGCTATCCCTGCATGGCTGCCAATTGCACAGACAGATATCACTCTGTTAGTCATTAGCATCTAAATCATCCCACTTCTCATTCAGGTTTACTGGGCTGTGATGGCTACTGGATTCATAGGACACCTGAGCCAGGTCTTTTGTACAAGGTCTCCTGGAGCAATTGATTGTAAAAAGACAGCAGGAGAGCAAACCACTGCTTTCTGTGCCCTTTTGAGCAGGGAGGATGGGCTGTGCTGCCATGTGTTTTCTCTATGAATTATTAAAGTATTTTTTGTCTTGAAATATTGTGGGAGGATTGAGTTTGTGTTGTGCATAGTAGTGCACACCCCAGTGCAAAAAAACTGAGGATTTTTTGAAAAAAAAAAAAACAAAAACCAAAAAACACCCAGTTAATTTTCCAGTGTGATACAATAGGAGCATCTCTTGCCTCTCTTTCTGGAGTGGAAGGGGGGTGGGGATAAAGGAGCTCCATGGCAGAGCAGCTCCATTAGAGGTCTGTTCTTGGACCATTTTAATTAAAATTGTAGTTAATATTATAGTTAAACTTGTTGTTTGTAGGAGCCAAGTCTTATTTACATGGATCAGGCTTCAAAATCTGATATGTGAATATGGCTTTAAAATTACTGGGGAATTCACTGGGGTTTAATAGCCAAGGACTCTGGAGCATCTGGGCTGGGCTGTACCTGAGCTGCCCTGTGGGTTTTGTGACCCCTGTGTCTTTGTTTAGGGCTCAGAAAGTGCCTTTCATGTTGAGGGCTTACAAAAACCCAAGCACCAAACAAAAAAACCCCAACCACTTGAGTCCTTGGAGCTTTCTAGACCAGGGAGAGAAGCAAATGAAAGAGGAAAGCAGTCTGTGATCCAGCACTTGCTGTCCAGGGGCTGGGGAGAATCCAGGAGGAGAGAAAGGAATGCCCAGCAAATATTCATTTTCACTTGATGTTCTCAGAGGAAGTGGCTGACTTTGCATGAATGTGCTGGTCTGGGGGTTAACCCTTCCAGCATCCCTGTGCCTACAAACATTTCATTACAAGCAAGCTCCCATAAATTCCTGGCAGTGGTATCCTTCCCAAGCCCTCGGGCTGCAGGGATCTTTAGTCACTTTGGATTGGACTGGATTTGAAAATAGGTCCCTAAGGTGAATGGCCAATACATCAAACCAGTAAATCATGTTTTATACCAACTCCTAATAATGAATGAAGTGCCATTTCATACAATACCTAAGTTAGGATTTTATTGATTAACTCTCATCTTGGTGTTCCACCCAAATCTAAGATATATTGCCTGCTGTAATTTTTACATTAGCTGTCAAATTCATCTTGTCTTCCCAGGGTTATGATGTGTACGGAGCAGACAATAAAAACCATCAGAGTTTCAGTGTTTATCTAATGAATATACACAGGCCAGAGAGATTAATAATGATTTGATAGGCAGAGCCAGGAGGCAGGAAATGCCCATGTTGGGGCTGAGCTCAGGACCAGGATTTCAGATGAAGGTGAGGGCTGCAGGAGGAGGATGATGCTCACTTGTCTCACCCCACGCCTCCCTCCTCCCCCTGCCAGGCTGTAATGGATGAGGGGAGTCTAAAGGAAGCAATGATTTTTTTGTGCATTACATGAAGGAGCAATGGAGAAAGGCTGCTGGTAAACACTAAACTAATCCTTGGAATGATGTGCCAAGGCAGAGCTCTGTGCTGGTGCTCAGAACCCAAACAAACCCGTGCTTGCTGGCAGTTCACCCTGGCACTCCCGTCCAGTGGAAAGAAATATTTTGGGGATATCCTTCCTTAGATAGCTTCTGGTTAATAACCACTCCAGGTCTTGAGCAGAGCCCTGGCAGTACTTTCCTGGTGTCCTTCCCAGAATCCTACATCTTCCTCCGGGATGTGCCGTGGCCTTTGAGGCTGCCCCCAAAGGTAGAGGTGGCCGCGGTTGTGACGGGAGAGGGAGCCCTCATCCCGGGCATGGCTCCGGCCACCGCTGTCCCCCGGGGCTGCGGCCACAGCTGGGGGCTTCTCCTCGGGGCACCCGCAGAGGGAGGAGCGGGAGCTCCCTTGCTGGAAACTCGTGGGATTCAGCCCTAAATCCCTGCGAGCCGTGATGCTGCGCTGTGTGAAACGGGCAGGTTTGTGGCTCTCCGGGAGGGGGGCAGGCCGGGTTCGCTGTGTTTGCTGAAGCAGCGGGCCGAAAGGCGCTGGGAAAGTGCAAAGGGCTGCGGCGCCTGCTGAGCACAGCCCCGGCCCCACGCTCCGCTGGCTGCGGGAGGCGGCGGCCGCAGCGCGGGCTCGGGGATGCGCAGCGGGGCGGGTTTGAGCCGGCACGGCTCGGCTGGGTAAACACTGCTGCTCTGCCTGCACTGCGATGAGCATTAAAGACAGGAGCGATGTGCTCAGGGGGTGCAGGGGGAGCAGAGCCCGGCGGGTGCTGAGTCAGGCTGACCTCGGGCTCGCGGCCAGGTAGCCCCTCGCTGTTCCTGCTAGCCACGGCAGCCCCCAGCCGAGCCCTCCGTCGTCCTCCTGACCTAGCAATGCCTTTGGCAGTCCGATACTCGCTGTAGTTTGAATGGTGAGCTCCTCAGGGCAAGGACTTTTCCCTCTGTCGCTGTTTCTCGGTGGCAGCAGGGACAGCAGGGTCCTGAATGGGGCTGTGATGTTGAGCAGGTGACTTTTCCAAGCATCGTTCTCCAGCCAGGTTTGGTGCGTGTCACATTTTACATCCCAACCCGTCTATTATCTGCACAAGCAGTCAGATCATAACCTGTTGAAAAAATCTGTTTATTAAAGAGAGTAACGAAGCCTCAAAACAAATGTCTCCGTGCCTCCTTTCCTCCCTTTCTCCCCCTTCGGTCAGCGATTGCATTTTTCCTTTATACATCCCAGCATGAAACAGTAACACATTACAGCACAAAGCAAAACACCACTTATCTAATCTGGGCTATAATATGGGATAGGCCCCGAGCAGGATGCAGCCGGGGCCAGGAGGGGGCTGGCTGCCAAAGGACAATGGATCGCTGCAGATGCGGATTGAGTGAGACAATTGAACCAATTATACTATTCCGGGCACTTCAATGAGATCGCAAAGCATTTCCCGAGCTCTGGTAGAAGTAATGAGCATTCCTATTCATCTCTGCCCCATCCTGCCTGCCCTGCTCTGTGCAGAATGCAGCTCCTGCACTTGTGGCCCTCGGACAATTCCCCAGCACGCTTTGCTCCCCTAGCTCACTCTTTGTCCTGGTCAGGATTTAAAAATCACTAATTACTTTCCCCCTCTATCTAAGCTCGTGTAATCATTTTACTTGAATAAGTAATATTTTTGAGTCTCCCATTGAAATGTTTGATCCTGTCTGGAAGCAGCTGTTTTTTCACCTCTGGAACTGCTGTATTTTAGCAGCTGCTGGAGGGAGCTGCAAGTCAACCCCGAGGCTGGTGAGCACATTACAAAGTGCTTTGTAACA
Source organism: Peucedramus taeniatus (assembly GCA_013400575.1). Classification (NCBI taxonomy): domain Eukaryota; kingdom Metazoa; phylum Chordata; class Aves; order Passeriformes; family Fringillidae; genus Peucedramus; species Peucedramus taeniatus. The sequence goes on along the minus strand of WBNO01005786.1, from coordinate 248,127 downwards.
CTTTGGGTGAGAGGAAGCAGAATGACCTGTGCTGTTTCTTTTTAGCACCGTTTAAGCTGTAAAGCCAGCCAATCAACTCTCTTCCAAATGTTGGCTGCTGAGATTGACTGCACTCATGAAGATAACGGGGGGAGATATTTTTCTCTTAAGTCCACAGCTGTCCTAAATCAGCCAGGGATCCTGGAGGGCCAGGGAATGCTCAGCATCCCAGCCAGGGACATAAAGACACCAGGCAAAATGTCACTTGAAGTGTTGCCTCTTCTTCAGCAGTAACTCTGCTCCATAAATGCAATTGATCTCCTGAGAGAGGAGGGATTTCTTCAGCAAATGCAAGCTTTGTGAGGAAAAATATATGAGCTGTTGGGCTGGTGTTTCTGTGTGTGTGCTCCAGATCCAAGGCCTCGGAGTGTCACAGCAGCCAGGGGATCTGGGGATTGCTCTGTGTGGGTTACACATCCACAGGGTGCTGAATTAAAGTTGTGCCCAGATTTAAAATCACTTCAAGCAGTTATTGCAATGTAAACTGGGCAGCGAGAGTTTGGTTTTGATTTCATTCAGGTTTTTTAGTACAGCATTGTTGCTGTTGTCAGATCTGGGCTGGATCACAGCTTTAAACCAACGTGAATAGGAAGTTTTGGCTCAAGGAGGTTTAGGTCTTGCCCTGCCTGGGCTGAGAAGCAGCTGTGGAGCATCCTCAGCTCCAAGGACTATTTTGCAGGATGGGCTGGGGGTTGAGCATGTAATGGCAGGAGTTTTACAAGTGTCTAAAAACAGAAGCTTATAATGAAAGTGCTTCCTCAGCCATAACTATAGCGTGCTGGCATAATTGGAATGCTGAGTGGTGTGCTGGGTTTAGGAAGGTAATAAGAACTGCAATCAGTATTAAATAAAATGTATCTTCCTTTAGGGGAAATAAATGTATATTAAATCAAATATTCATGAATCCAAGTTAGTCTTCATACATTACACAAACAGTTTTTCAAAAATGCAGCTATCCCTAAGGCCGGGTGTGATGTGTGTGAAGGAGAGGGATTAGCTTGGAGCTGGGGAGAGGGAAAGGGCCTGAAGGAACAAAGCCCTCTGGGCTCCAGTGAGGTCTTGCCTGAACAGCACCTTCGAGAAAGTGGTTTGAATTGTGCAGAAGTGTTAAAAGCAGTGAAAATGCCTCTTTACAATATTTATCATCTCCAGCAAAACCTGGACATCTACATGAGCCTTCCAAGAAATGAAACATAAGCGGGGAGTGGGCTTCAGTTCACAAATATTTCAGTAAATGCTGAATCCCTGCCAAGGGCAGGACCGAGAGGCTTCACTTGCCTGTCCTCAGGGTGGCTTTTTAGCTCCTGTGAACTTGTGTTTTCCTGCCTGCCCTAACACACACAGAGGGGAGAACATCCTGCAGGAGAGGCACAGCAGAGCCCTCCCTTTGCCAGGCTGAGCACTGTCCTGCTGCCAACACCCTGGGATGAGGGAAAAACGTGAAAAACTCCAGCTTGGCACCAGCACGGAGTGTGGATAGCACACAGGTGTGAGCTCAGGCCCCACAGGCTGGGACAGTTTCCTGCTTCTCACCTGGAGGAAGCCTTGGTGCCAACAGGGGCTGGTGCTCTGCTCAGCTCTCAGAAAGGTGTTCCTTCTTTGTCACAAGGGGGCTCAAAGCTTCACAGCCTCGGCCCTGGTTTCAACACAGCGTGGTGCCAATTTGGCTAAAAGTGTGGGGCTTAGGGGGGTTTGATTTCGTGCCTCTCAAGCCAGGCTGTGCTGTTAGCTAACACCTCTGTGTTTAGGAGCCAAGGCAGTAAAAGTTCAGGCTGGTAAAAGCAGGGACAAATCTGTGTTTCCAGGAGAGAGTTTGTTAGTTTAATCAAATTGGACTCGTCTGGAGTTGTGTCAGCAGAATTCTTCTGTGCAGTTTATGAAATGTCAGTGCTTTTATCCAACAGCTACAATCAATTTGCTGTTTGATAAAATAAGCAAACACCTCCAGGCTGCATCCTCATCCCTGCCTGTATAAACAGAGGGGCAGGGAGACACGGGCATGGATCCTGTTACCTTCCTGGGGTGAGGAGGGTTTCGTTCCTGAAGGCTTCCAAAAGAGTAGCACACAGCTGTGGAGAGAGGGCTAATTTGTGTCATTTGCTGAAACCACTGGGCTCTTCTTCCCTGCTTGGGGAATTATTGATTTTATCACTCCCCGACCTTACACGTGTCACTGTCTTGTGCGTGCTGGCCTGTAGGAAGTGCTGTCTACTGACTCACAGCTGAGGAATAATTCTGTTTTATTTGTGATTACTCTCTTATTTTTGGCTCGTCAGCCATGCGTACTTGCTCTTTCTGCCAGACTTAAATCCTCAGGAAAATGTACACAAAAATACAAAGTACCCAAAGAAAGCCTCCCCCTTTCCTACCACCCTGCCTCTGTGCTGCCACAACCCAAACACTTTTATTCATCTCTGTACATGTTACTCTGTAAAGGCTCATCACTGTCCCATTGATTTCATTGTCTGGGTGTCTTCAACAGTTTCTTGGATCTCTGTAAGTTGGGGACAGTGGAATATGATTGCAGATATCAATACATGAGCATGTAACCCTGTTGAAGTGCTGTCAGGCTGGCTGAAGTGCATGGGGGGGTTGCTGGGTTGTTGTGCTGCTTCCCTGCCAAAAAACTCAATCCCTGCTTGCAAAAGTGGAGGGAGGGTGAGCAGAGATGCTGTTAGGGAGGAGGGTTGGTTGTAGGGAGGAAATATATGGAGCATCTACTAGAGCTTGCATGGTACATTAATTGTCTGTAGCTTTTTCCTTTCCTTCTCAAAGCAAAATTAATTATGGGGAGGTGATGTTCCTTTAATGAACATCATTTAATTTAAAAAACGGGCAAGTATGCTATCATTAGGTCTCTTACTTAATGTAGTGTGTTTTCTTAAGCTGGATCTGGCTGTTGTGGCACTGTGGAGGTGAGGAGAGTCCCCTTCCTGCAGGATCTGAGAGCGGCTCTCGGCTGCGAGCGCCGCACAAACCGAGTCCAATCTCTGCTGCCTGTGGGGGACACTGCTTGACCGCTTATTGAATATTTGATCAGCTCCTTTCTGCATCCCAGAGCCTCCCCGGGGTGTCAGGGCGACACTGGGGTTCAGATTCATTGGTAGGGCAAGGAAGGGAAGGCGGGGATGTTCTGTGCTCCCAGCCTGGAATGATCCCCCCTTCCTCTCTGAGCGCACAAAGGTGCCCTTTACAGGAGAGGCTGGGGCTGGCAGGAGCTCAGTGACATAACTCACCCAGCATGGGGATGGGTTTGCCCCACATTGCTGAAAATAATCTCATCTACAAACCACCTCTGCTCCCCTGCCACTAGCACCCTTCATCAGCTGAGCAGCACAAACACGGATCAGGCAATGCAGGCTGAAGGGACAGCCAGCACCACCCTGGCACAGCCACCCCACAGCTCCCCTTCAGCAAAGGGCTTAGAACATGACAGTAAAAATGGTAACAAGTCTGAGAGGTCCAGGTTTTAATTAAAAATACAGGTGGTGTGTTGGTGAATTGAGGGGAGTGGCAGCTGCTCTGGTTTTGGGTGTTGTGTTGTGTGGAATCACGGCTCTAAGAGGTTAATCTCCAAATTAAATGTATACCTGTGAAGGACTGGGCTCCTGTAAAATCAAATTGTCTGCTAAAGACAGCTGACTTCAAACATGCTCGTAAATAAAATGGTCAAAATTAGAGATTTTTTTCCCTGTAGGGAAAGTGGCATGTGGGAAAAATAACTTGAGGCTTTTTTCTAATTGCTTCTACTTTTAAAGATTGAATATGGTGTTTCTGGTCTGATTTGTGGCTATCAGTACTTTATATGAAGTGCCATTCTTGATATGTGTGTTATCTCCATTTTCAAACACAGGCTTTTTATGAAAAACTAGAACTTAAATTGCAGTGGATGAAATAGGAGCTAATCCACATAAGGTTTTAGAAAAGAAAAATCAAAATACCCCTGTATTTTGTGGAGACACTGCTGGAGGTTTTTGGCAATACTTGAAGGCCAAGGAAGATCTCAAACCCATTTTTAGTGTTTTGGCCAGGGCTCCCGAGCCTTTGCAAACCCATTCTCACTTGCTGTGGTGGAGTTTGGATAAGGCAGTTGTTGCTGTGCTGCCAAACCAAGCATCCTGATTTTTAGCTTTTTGTTTTCCTTTGGTCTCAAGTGGCTGTTTGCAAATGAGCTGTTGGTGACACCTGAGTGACTGTGTTTGCCTTAATTTTTTTTTTCTTTTGCTTTGAAGATTTTTTGGGGGTTAGCCTACATACGTGGGTACAGAAATACCTGCTCTTTTTTACTTTTATTTCCTACAATCTCCACTTGCTGTGTGTTATTTGCTCCCACCGTTGAGGGGTTATTGCATTTGTCATCTCCTTTGCCATGAGGGGTGAGAGGCAGCGTTTGTTAATATACAGGAGAGCTGGCACTTCCACGTCTGCCAAATGATGTACTTTGGGAAGTCACCTGAGGTGAGAAGTGCCACGGGAGGGTGAAATGTTATGTGCCTGAAACAATGGCCGTGAGCAGTGATCATCTGCAGCGCTCACCTCCGCAGGGCCGAGGTTCTGCCACCCAATCTCCCGAGCTCAGATTAACTCAGGAGCATTAAACACTCACCCTGTGCTGGCTGCTTCCCCCTTATCTGCTCTCTGTGTTCTGAGCACAGAAATGCTTGCTTCTCTATACTAAAATGGGATTTTTTTTTTTTAACCTAGAGAAAAGTGTATTCCATTGTTATTACCTTCATTCCCAAGCTGTGTTTATACTCTGATAACTGCCAGCCTAGTTTCCAGCAACAGCTGCCGATAGAAAAGATTACCTCTATATTTTGAGCATTTTATTGACTTGTTCAATAGCACTTTTCTGTTATTTGCCATGGCTGGAGGGGCTGGCCATGGGGCACAAGAGGTACCAGCAGCCCTTTTGCTGTCCCCAACCCAGCCCTGCTGTCTGGCTGTGCTCAGACCTCTTGGCTGTTTCAAATTTGGGTTATTGGCAAACAACTTGTGCAAGGTGGGGCTGTCGATCCATCTCTTTGTGGAGCTTGAAACTTGCCACATCATTCGTGTGACGGGGGGAGTTGAGGTTTATGCCCAGCTGAGGTTCATGCACAGTGAGCTCTGTGTGATGTGGAGGTTATTGGGTTATTTGGGTTATTTGTTATTTGCGTGGAGCAGGAGCTTCCCCGCGACCCCCCAGCCTGTGTGGCTGGGATTTATTTTTGTTTCTCACGCTGGCTGGAGCTTGGTTTTAGCTCTGGCTCGGGGAATACTTTGCTGACCAGGCTGCAGGAGGCTCTGTTGTGCTCTTGGCAGGGTACAGACAGAGCTGACCCGCTCCGTGCATCAGCACAGCGGGTAACAAATGCTCAGCTCTGCCGGGCCGCGTCCTTGGCCGAGCTGGGCACAGGCGCGGGGCTGTTGGGGCTGGTCCCCAAGGAGGGAGAGGGCTGCTGGCAGCCTGGGCCGGGCTGTGCCGTCCCCCAGCGCTGCCCCTCGCCCCCTCTTCCCGGTCTGACAGCATCAGAGGACGCTCCGCCATCTCCGCTCGTTCCCCATGGCCGCGTTCGGGGTGCGCCGGCACAGGCTGGGATTCTCTGCGGGCAGGCGGGAGGACGGAGCTCTGCCATCCTCACCCAGCGCCCCCTCCAACCCCCCCGTGTCCTGGGCATGGCTGTGTCTCGGCTTTGGGGACAGTGGATGTGTAGGGCGGCTCCAGGCTGGGATTTTCTCCGCGGGTTGGGTGGGGGCTGTGTGTTTGCTTTCACCCGCAGCAGTGTTTGAACATCCCCGCAGCTCCGAGAGGAGCCCTCGGTGCTGCTCAGCTGCGCGGTGTCCGCGCACACCCCGAAGGAACGCTCGCCTTGTCCGGGTGCGGGATGAGCTCCGTGTGCCCCCGGCCCCACCCCGGGCTCTGCAGCGAGCCGGTCCCGAGGGGCATTGCAGCCCCACGGAACTCACCTCCGGCTCTTCCTCCCGACTGCAGCCGCCTCCTTCGGCTCCAACAGCACTTTTACTTACTGGAGGAGGTTAAGTAACTCTGCTGATCCATCCTGTTGTTAAGTGAAGGTAGCAGGGTGCCAACAATTAAAGAAGTAATTGTTCAATTGGTTCTGCAATAATACTCATTGATTCTTTGTTTGAAGTGATTCGCTTTTCAATCCTCCTGCATTTAGAGATCTTGTTTCACCTATGTCAAGGCGAGTTCAGGAAACCTAATTAACTGGGTTTTGTTTTTTATAATTAGGTCCCTAAAATAATTCATAGGTGGTGTTAATAACCCCATTTAAAAATCTATTAAGCTTTTGGAAAAGTTGGACAGAATCCTCTGTGCTGTGTTTTTTTTTTCTTCCCTCCCCTCTTCCCTCCTCCTTTTCCCCTCGGAGATGTGGCGCTTCTTCCTTTTACCGCGCACTAATTAAAAACAGTAGGATTATGGTGGGAAATAATATGCATGTGAGGTTATCATGCACAGGGCGAGAGGAGGCTGCTGCCTCACCTCCCCTGCCTGGCTCCGAGGCACGCTGTACATCTTTAGCGGGAGCTGGCAGAGTGCATTAAAGGACAGATTGCCTGAGCGCACCGCAAGGACCCCTGGCATTTGCGAGCCGGGGCCAGAAGGGAAGCGACAGGAAGGGAAAATGTGCGGAAAACGCCGGGCTCGCATCATCCTCCTGAAAGGCAGCTCTCCTTTCGGGGGAGGCCCTCCCCGAAAGCTGTCTGCAGAGAGGGGTTTGGAGACATTTAAGCGTTTGTCCCGTTCCGCTGCCCTCCCCAGCTGGCCGTCCTGGCACGGTGGCCGTGCCGGCTCGGTGGCCGCCAGCCCTCGCCGTGGGCAGCCCTGGCACGGCCGCTCCTGGGAACGCCTTTAGAGTCCTTTTAGCGGGAGCGCGGAACCAGCTGCCCCATTTTACACGAGCTGCTGGCTGCGGAGCGGCTTCTGCTGGGTGGTTTCGTGCCCTCGGCCGGAGCTCTCCCCGGGCAGGGCGGGGGGAGCCGTCCCTCGGTGCCGCTGGCGCGTTCGGAGGCTCTGCTGCCATCTGCGAGCGAGCCCGGCTCCCTTCGGCTGCTGGAGCGAGGCAGGAATCATGTGCCCTTTGGGATGCCAAGGCTGTCTGACAGGGATCCTGGGAGGAATTTCAAGGAAGTGCTGCCTTGTGGCTGATGCGCAGACATATGCCAGCTTTGAGCCTCAGAGCTGGGAATGCTTTGTTCTGCTCCCACTTACGGGGGTGGTTTTACCACGTCCATAAAGATAAATACTTGTCTCAGGAAGGCTGTGGAATTCCATGGAATGGCTCACCTGCAGGGTGGTTCAGAAGCCTTTGCCTTGGAGGGTGAGTCCTGCTGTTCTCCCTGTGCAGGGGCTGTATAAATTCCAAAAGGAGACAAGGCAGGAAGATCTAGTTAACCCTGGCATCACCTGCGAGGGGGGCTCTCTGCATCCTCAGGGAAGGTTGCAAACCCTTTTTTGCCTGGCAGAGCTGAGGTGCTGGCTGGGAAGTGCAGTGTGACCTTCTCCGAGGGCCCTGAGGCATGGCGAGCGTCCTGAGCGAGCTCCAACAGCCGCCTTTTCCCACCACGTTTTCCTCCTGAAAGTCAAAATGGAAATTTTTTTATTACCCCTCCTGAATGTGACAAAGTCCTACTTAAAAATGTAAAGATTCCCATCTTCACATGCACATAAAGGCCTTTGCATTGCACGTGAAGCCTCCAGACCGTTGATTTATTATCGAGCTACAGGGGCTGGAGCAGAAGAGCAAAGTGAAATCTATGAAAGTGGCTGATGTGACAGAATTAACAGTTGTCAGCAGAGGAGAGGGGAAGGCAAATGTTGATACTCAGCAAACTGAGGCCTGGGGAAGCAAAGTTGTCTTCACATTTTGGATGCAAAAATCTCCCTGCAACATCAGGGAAGGGGCAAGGGTGGTGCTGAGGGGCAGGGACAGGACAGGAGGGATGCTGAGGGATGGGGCAGGAGGGATGCTGAGGGACAGGACAGGAGGGATGCTGAGGGACAGGACAGGAGGGATGCTCAGGGACAGGACAGGAGGGATGCTGAGGGATGGGACAGGAGGGATGCTGAGGGATGGGGCAGGAGGGATGCTCAGGGAGGGACAGGAGGGATGCTCAGGGACAGGACAGGAGGGATGCTCAGGATAGGACAGGAGGGATGCTCAGGATAGGACAGGAGGGATGCTCAGGGAGGGACAGGAGGGATGCTGAGGGACAGGACAGGAGGGATGCTCAGGATAGGACAGGAGGGATGCTCAGGATAGGACAGGAGGGATGCTCAGGGAGGGACAGGAGGGATGCTGAGGGACAGGACAGGAGGGATGCTCAGGATAGGACAGGAGGGATGCTCAGGATAGGACAGGAGGGATGCTCAGGGAGGGACAGGAGGGATGCTGAGGGACAGGACAGGAGGGATGCTCAGGATAGGACAGGAGGGATGCTCAGGATAGGACAGGAGGGATGCTCAGGGAGGGACAGGAGGGATGCTGAGGGACAGGACAGGAGGGATGCTCAGGATAGGACAGGAGGGATGCTCAGGATAGGACAGGAGGGATGCTGAGGGACAGGACAGGAGGGATGCTGAGGGACAGGACAGGAGGGATGCTGAGGGACAGGACAGGAGGGATGCTCAGGATAGGACAGGAGGGATGCTCAGGATGGGACAGGAGGGATGCTGAGGGTCTGAAGCTGTTGGCAGCAGTGCTGGGGACAGGCTGCAAGGCCAGCACAGCCTTCCTGGGGGAAGAGATTGCAAAGGAAGGGGACAATCCCTGTGGTGCTTTGTCCTCTCTCATAACCTCCCATGGTGTGGGGTTATATTTTAGGCAGCAATGATTGCTTTACAGGGGGACTTGGGCAGTTCCCATTGGTGGTAGCTGTGGTAGCTTGGGTTTGGACATGGAGAATTTTAGGCTCAGACAAGGAGACAGTTCAGGAAGGGGATAAAAAACCCTTATTTTGGGTTATTTTTTTCAGTTTGAGCCCAGCTCTTGATGTTCAATTTGAAGCTGTTGATGGTGTTTTTCTGAACCAACAGGAGGGGCAGATGTCATATCTTGCAAGTGGAGCTGAGATTTTTGGGGGATGAGGTTAATGATGGGGTTATTTGTTATGAACTTCTGAATTGAGATGTTTTGCTGAGTGGGCTGAGTGTGTGATGTGCAGCAGGGAAAAGTGGAGCCCTTGTCTGACAAAAGGGTGAATCGTGTGTTTGGTGGAATTGTTTATGGCAGCCCGGGGTTAAAGTGGTTTGAGATGTTTGCTGTCATGTTCCAGGCTTCTTTTCACCTCCACTTGCAGTTTTTGGGGCTTTCTTATGTACAAATAGCTGTGCCAGTCCAGCAGGGCCCCTCTTGGGTTATTTGTGGTGGTGCTGGCAGGAATTGACCCTTCTGGTACCTGGGAATTTTTCATGTGTTTCACTTGAACAGCTCTGATAAAACAAATTACTTCCTAGATGGATATTTTGGGGAAAAAAACCCTTTATTCCCCAAACATCTTGAGTTTATGAAACAAAATGTGTGAGAACTTGGCTGACCAACCTTTTATTGGGAGGTGTGGGTCATGGTTTGGATGAAAGTTCCCTGCAAGACTCCAAAGCTAGAAACTTCCCTGTAAACCTGTCTGGGAAAAGGTTAACAGGAGATGAATTGAATTATATTAGTGAAAATTGCATCATTAGGAGAAGCCTGTTCCTGCAAAATGCACAAATATAGCTGAATTCACAGATGCATTTTGGTCTTCTGCACCAGGAATATTTGTCATCCCAGAAAAAAGTGGAAGAGGCTTGTTCTTCAATGCCTGGCATGTCACTACATGCTGTGAAGTGCAAATAGAGGAAGAAAAATTAACACATAAAAGAAATGTACTGTTTCTGCAGGAAAATTAGCTAGTTAAAGCTGAGGGAAGTGGCTTTTTAATAAAATAAAATAGAAAAAAATGAAACAAAACCACAGCAGAAACTAGCAGCATTTCCTTTTTGCTTGGCTGGGGAAAAAATAAGCATATTTTATATTGCAACTCTGAGTGCTTCAAGCTGGAGGAGATAAGTCTTTGCATGGGAGGGAAAAATAGTTCCTACAAATCCATAAAGCTGGAAAAATCCTGGAATCCCTTTCGTGTCTCCAGAGCTGCAGTTCCCCACCAAGCACCAGCTGCAAGTGACTGTGCCTGGGAGGGAGGAGGAGCCAGTGCTGTTGCACTGCATGCATGGATTTCTCCCTGCAAAAACACCCCTGCAGCTGCATTCCCTCCTGCTCTGCCCTGCCCGCTGCCACCGATGGAAGGAGGGTCTCAAACTGCTGCTCAGTTGTGCAAACACACCGAGTGTAAAAGAAAATCATCTGCTTGTTCTGTGATGAGGCACTAGCAAGTGCTTTAGATCCAGTGTGGGTCTATTTCTCGCCTTTATTTTGCTTTTGGAGAGGATTTTGATGGCTAGTTGTCTTTTTGACTCATCCCTTGATACTGTCAGCATTTCTGGGTTTAGTTGACTTCAGGGTGAGTTGGTGAGGTTGGGCAGGATTGGGCTCTGAAGAGGAGAAGCTTGTCAGGGAGGGAGAGGAGCAGGGCTGTCTTTGGGCTTGGCCAGCCAGGCTGAGGAGCTGCCAGGCAGAGTGTTGGCCTTGGTCTTTGAAAAACAATGGAAAGGCAGTGGTGAAGGCACTAAAAAAAAAAAAAAATCCACTCACCTTCTCCTTCTTACCATGAGAAATGGATCAGTGTCCTCTGACCTCATGGGGTGTTTTGGGTTGGGTTTGTGCTCTCACTGGGCCCTTGGGTTAAGGATGCAGGAACTGCAAAAGATGCAGAACTCTCCACCTTGTCCATCCTGATGCTGGCAGAGGAGATGAGCAGAGCCTGGTGCTCCCCTTCCCCTCCTGCCCCAGGAATGCACTCAGAGGGTGTTGTGTGGCCACAGCCCCTGTGGCTGAGGCCCAGTGCTCACCACAAAGTGCCTGGACCAGCAGCCAGCTGAGGGAGCATCCAGCCTGGCTCATCAGCTTCCCACAGCCATCACTGGCACCAGGAATAGTCTCACTCCTGAACATTTGTGTGCTGCTTCCCAGGAGCTGTTTGAAGTCCTGATAAAGGTGTCTCAGAACAAGGAATGCTTCTGTCTTTATTTTCAGGATTATGTTGTATATTTACATCAGAGAGATTTCTCTGAGTGAAGTAGGAGAGGACGTGGCTGTGAAATGAACAAAACGCTCAGCTCAGGGCTGAGAAAACAAACCCAGGCTCTCCTGAGTGAAACCCACCTGCTGTGATCCCAGCAGCTCCTGCTTGCATGAGTGTGTTCTCACAGGAGAGGGGCTTTGTTCTGACCAGCACCTCGGCTGTGGACCTTTTCTCTCAGGCTGAAGGGTGGACTCTAAGCTGCAGTCTGGCAAGGTATCCCCATTTCCCTGCTCCCCACATCCTGACACGACAGAAGCACCACCTCATCCCGGCCCTGGTGTGATATCATGCCTGAAGTCTGGTCTTTGCAAGGCAAAGGGCACAAAGGGGCAAGGGAAGACTTGCTCAGACCTCCTCAGGCAGTCGCTTTTAATTGCAAATGGTGTGATTTTGAAAGGGGGGCTGGGAGAGCCCTTGCTCGAGGCTAGAGAGCAAGAGATTGAAAGCTTGCTTCGGTGGTCATCGGAGGTGAAGAATAAGTCATAAATGATCCAAGGGCAAAGGCCAAATATAGACTGATGGCTGCTTTGTTCCTGCAGCCTTGGGAAGGACCTTGGTGCTGCACTGTGCTGGAGGTGCCCTGGGCTTAACCCTTCCCTGCTCAGAGGATTCCAGCAGTGGATGCTCTGTGCTGGTGTCTGGGTGCTGGCCTTCAGCCAGGCTGCTGGGTCCTGAGTCTCCAGGTGAAAACCAAAACCTGCTGAGAATTTCTAGGGGGGATAAGGAAAATGGGAAGCTCTCCCTTCTACTGCTTAAGAAAATGTGTAGGGTTGTGGTTCTGAAAATCCTATGAATATTTGCTTCAAAATGTTCTGTGAGAAATAATTTTATCCTTTTCCCGGGCAAGTTCATGTATTTACCTTGGTTTATCCACTTAAAATGAGCACCATAAAGTTAGGACCAAACCTCCAGGTGAATTCCTCAGAAGCTGCAATTCCTGAGCTAAAGGCTTTGCTGTGGTCTGTGTTGGGTGGTCACAAGTCCCCAGGGTGACATTTTCTTGCCAGGATTCCCTTGTAACCTGATGGGTCACATTCATTCTCTTATTTAGCTTCTCTTCTTCCCTCTTCCTTTTGCCAGTCCCTCCTCTCACCAGCGTACAGCACAGATATTCCCAAAAATCTTGGGTACAACCTTTAAAAGCCACAAGCTGCTTGAGCTGTATGAAGAGACACCTGGGAAAGCTGGACAGGGCTGGTCACCTCTTTTCAGTGAGGGGGGACCTTCTGAGGAGCAGCTTGGTGGTTTTGGAGCCTCCCGTGCCACATGAAATGTCTTCCATCTTTCAAAGAAATAGGAAAGGAAGTGATTCCCTTCAGAATNTTTTTTTTTTTTTATAATTTTTTCCCCTCTTTTTTTTTTTTTTTTTTTTTTTTTTTTTTTTTTTTTTTTTTTTTTTTTTTTCCTGGACCAAAATTATCTTTGCATCAGCTTCCCCCAAGTTTGATGGAGATACACTAGGGACAGGGAATGCTTTAGCCCATTATCCTCCAGGAGAGGCAGTGGCTGGATTTTCTCAGTTCCTTGCCAGGCAGACCAGGGGCTGGCTCCTTGCATGTTTAAAATAATACTGATAAGCAGATCCTTTCGTGCTGGGGGGCAGCAAGGGGGACAGCAGTGTGAGCGCACATCTCTTTCCCTCCCGTGCCTCGTGTGCTGCCGGGATTCTCCTGGAGCAGGAAAGCTCTGCAGGGAAAAACAAACGCACAGCCCAGGCTGCTGCCGAGCCCCGGCAGTGCCGGCAGCCCTGTGCCCGGCATGCATTATTGCTGAAATCAAAGGGGGATCGGCGGCAGGAATGTTTAACTGCAGCCTGTGATCCTCAGGTGTGACACCGGCCCCGCCGCAATGAGATGCACAGTCATGCTTTCTCCCAGACGCAGGGTTAAAGATTTGCTTGGGGCCAGTCAATAGCACGCACTGAGTATCTTCCTCAAGAATGTGTCTGCTCTTTTCCTGCCTCCAAGTAGCAGCACTTGAGTCTCAGTCCCCTACTTGAATCACTGCACTATCTCCACTTCATCAGAAACCAGAGTTGAGTCTTTGATGATTGTTGTGACTCACGGTGTCACAGAACTACTTACCCTGTGATTTCAACTTTAATCACTGATCCACTATCTATAGAGCTGCCTGTGGAACAGTTCAAATTGTAATTATAGGAAGCTCATCTGCTGCAAGCCACAAAGCAGGCTTTACCATATGCCTTTAAAGGTGAACTGATGTCATGATGAAATAACTGTGTTTTGCTGCAGATTGATACCACTGGCTGGGGAGTTAACATACAGCATGAAAGCTGTGACATTTTGCAAGCCCCGCTATCGCTCCCTAAGCCATGTTAACCTAACATTCCCTGTTGTTTTACAAGGGATCTGCAGGTAACTGGGAAGTGTCCTCAGCTGCCTAGGATGGGGAGGGGATGTGGTGCTGGGGGAAGGATAGAATTGTGCAGTGCTACCTGTGTAACACAGCCTACAGAATATGGAGGTGTGTTTGTCCTTTGCCTCTCACCTGACCCTAACATTTATTTTGATTTCTTTTTCCCTGCTTTGAAAGGTATTTCCTAATTTTCTTCTCTGGGGTTGCTGCTGTGTCTATCTCAGAAACCTTCTCCTAGGGGCTGTTTTCTGTCCCCCCTCGCCCAGTGCTAAAAGCCCTGGCAAAGCTCTGCCCTGTGCTCACTGTTTCCCAATTTACTCATGAGAATATTCATGGTCTGTAAAGCTCAGTTTTCATACTGGGAGGACATACAGGGCAGAACACGGGTGCAGGGAAGGGATTTGCCCAAAATCTTAATCAAAGTCACACAAGGGTTTCTGCAGCACCTTACTCCTCAGAAACCCAGGAGACAATTCCAGAAGCCTGAGCACAATCACCTTGCCCTGAACATGTGCCATAGGGAGCATTATTTGCTTTCTCAGCAGCAAGGTGGGAGCTGCAAGGCACGAGGCAGCAGAGAGGCCTCTTTTCCAAGGCTCTGTGAGGGAGCTGGGAATGGTCTCCCAGGCTTTTTCCAGCTGTGCAAAGCACAGAATTCAGGCTGAGACCTCTCCTTGTTCCTTGTACCTGCAGCCCCCAGTGTGAAGAGGAGCAAAGTGGAGATGGCAAAGAGTTTTGTGGAAGGTCTTTCAAAACCCTTCACGAGGAGTGAGCAGTACTGAGCTGTCAGGGATGTGGTAGAGGTGGCTGCACCTCTCATTCTTTGTTCACCTCCTCTTTCTTCCCAGATGTGGCTACATATCAGCAGTGACACATTTAAAGAGATATTTGGGAGCTGGAAGAACCTCTGCAAGCCCAGCCCAACCACCTCTCAGCAGATTCTCTGTCTGTTCTGTAATTAAACTTTTGCCATGAGGTAGGGAAATGGGATCTGCAGGTCCAAAGTTGGCAACTCCTCCTGACTCCTCCAACCCTCTGCCTGTGCTACTCTGCTGCTCTTTTCTCCTGCAACTGGCCACATAAAGATAAGTAAGGGAGATGGTTTTATTGCAAGCAGCTGGGGAAAATCACGTTGCTTCAGTTTCCATAAAATAGCCGAGCCTCAGCTTTTTTATCCTGCCCATTCGCACATCCACTATAAAAGGGACATCAGTTATAAACATTTCCTGTTTGTGCATACACTCTTCCAGTGCTTTTGATGTATAGACTGACAAAAGGCTTAATGCTTTGAATATATAAAACACAAGGCCTGTGCAATGGAGGGTGACAGTTGCCCTTTAATGTTCTGCTTTTTAAAGATCAGGGTAGAGTTCAGAAAGCATAGTCATGAGGTTTAATGATTTAATGGGGACGACTGGGGAGCAAAAATAGTTACTACACCCTGGGGAAAAGTGGTTCCTCATACATATTACTTTAGCCTAATGGCCTATGAATGCTTCCTCTGTGGCATAGGAGGGTGTCACGGTACATAGACTCTATAATACTGAATGGGTTGATTAAATGCATATTAAACAATACTAAATTGGAAAAAAAAAGGCGCCACCAACTGTATTTATTCTGTTCTTAGAAAATGTTGTTACTCATTCAATTTCATTTGTGATATTATTATAATTTTCCCCCCATTTCCTGCTCGTGGCAGAGTGAGGGAGCCGAGTGTAAACACCCTTGATGGATCGGCCGTGGCCGAGCTCTTGCCTCGTGCTGGGTGGGGATGGGGAGAGGGGCTGGGCAGCCCCGGTGTGCTGCTGATGGCTGCAGGTGGCACCTCCTCAAAGTGCCACACAAAGCATTTCTCTGGAAAATGGCCTTTTCCTTTGCCTCCCTGCCCTGTGCTTTGCGCGCCGCGCTCGCTGTCCGCTCTGGGGCCGAGAGCTCTGTGTGTGTTCTGTGTAACTCAGCAGTGTCACCCCATAAATGCTGCTTTGGTCACCAAACCCAGGTCCCAGTTGACTCAAGGAGTGGAATTGTTCATTCTCGTGGCACAGATGGGGCAAGGGCAGCCCTGGTTCCCCGGTGCTCTCAGGCTTTGTTTGTTCTGCCTGCCCTGAGCTCGGCTCTGCTGTCCCCTGTCCCCTGTCCCCACGGTCACCTAATGACAGAGCCCACCCTGCTCCACGGGAGCTGCCTGGGACAGAGGCAGCAAGGGCAAACAAGCCCTTCGTAGGCAGTTTTTGAGGAGATGTAAACACTCCCTGCACCAGCACTTCCCACTGTGCTTTTAGAACAAAATGAGAAAAAAAGGACGTGAGCATTTGCTGTTGTTAATGCCTCCCTGTCCTGCATACCTGTGCAAATTCACCATTTCTGGACAGACAGTTTTTCTTGTCACAACCTGGTAATACTCTATGAACTGCTAGAGATTATAACAAATCTTATTAAGTCTGATATTTTTGGGAATCACTGGACAGTTCTGCCCAGGTATTTCCATACCACACCATTGTCTCATGTAGATGTGTTTTAATTATCACCTGTATTTCATCTCTGACACGTATATTCCCTCCCAAATCTTGTTACCTTGATGAATGAAGAATCTTCTCTACAGCCCTTCCACCAATGAGCATTTGCTCTTTTCTTTTTCCTTTTTACTGCTTCAATCAGTTGCTTTATTCTGCACTTTGTAGTTTCAAACACAATTTACAGTTTGCCACACTGCAGAAGTAGCTGGAGCACTGAGCAACCCCAAATTAAAGGGAGAGGAAAAATTGCCTTTGTAATAAGAATGGCAGTAGGGTTGCAACCAGCAGAAATAATAATTTGTCTGGAGGAAAAACAGCAGTGGGAAGGTGTGAGAGGAGGTTGTGTGTGTCATCTGGGGCTGTAGGGTTTGTGGGACTCTTAGAGGCATCTTTTCCTCCTCTGGTGTTGGAGTCCTGCTGGTTTGATGAGAGCAGCATTCAAATACTTGCTCACATCCCCTCTGTGCACTGTCCAGTGTGTTCTGTGAGTACAGAATATGAGAGCAAGGGTGTTGGAGGGAGTTTAATGGGTTTGAAATGCCAGTGTCACAGGTTGTGGCTCCAGCAGTGGTTCTCAGGTGTCCACACCTCTTTCAGACCTGCTCTTAGAAGCTTGGGTTGTATCTCTTTATTTTGAGGTGGTTTTAAGAAGACCAGACTGGACTGGCTTAGAAGGGACCAAAGATTATCTAATTCCAAACCCTGCCATGGGCAGGGACACCACCCAAAAACAATTTTAAAAGCATTTTTCTTTCCTTTCCATGGCTGGAAGCTCCTGTTTTCCATTCTCCTGAGCTCTCTGGTGATGCTCTTGTGTCTTGGGCACCTGGTGATGCTCAGGGAGGATCCTGAGCTCCACAGGATGAGCTGCAGGAAGAGCCTCCTTTACTGCCCATGAAATTCCCTCCAACACAAACACTGATCCCAGCAGCCAAGGAAAGGACCTTCTCTCCCCCTCCCAACAACTTATTATTGATGGAAACATTTTATAAATAAACATCTCTAGGTAACATATTCCATAAAATATCTAATTATAGATTATTGGATTGAACATTTCTTGCTTCAATTAAGTGATAGTATTTTCCCCTCAGGAAGCCAGCTCAATGCTCTTTCTGGGGAAATTATGTGTATTTATTCTATGTTCTATAGGCAGTGTCTTTTTATGTTGTTAATAAATAAACTACAGTGCAGGGCTTTATCCTAAGTAAAACTAATGGAGGTCAGGCTTTTTTTTTTTTTTCCTGATCAGATCTCTCCTGTCTGGTGGTCTGCAGTCTTGGTACAGTGAACTTTGTAAGGAAGAAAATGAAGGGAAAAGGGAATGAAGAAAAATGCAAAAATGGATTGGAGAGCTGCATTCTTGTACCTCCCCGAGCAGATGCCTTTAGATATTAAAAAATTATTGAGAAAAAAAAGCTGAAAGCCCAGGATTCAGCACTGGTGTTGAATTTCAGCCCCATTCATCCTCTGGACAGCTGTTGGGGGCTGTAGATCTGAGAGTTTGATTTGCACCACTGCCAAGCTGGCAACATTTTCTCAAAAATGTGCCTTTAGCTCTGGGTCTGAACCCCGGCCCGACGTGTCTGGGCTTGGCTGGGTTTAAATCCAGGGCTTAGGCTTTGGCCCCAGCTCCAGAGAAGCCCAGAGGAGCTGGGTGTGTGGCTTGGGTGTTTCCTGAAGGAGATGCTGTAGATCAGATATTCACCCCCTCAGGGACTATCCTGAGCATGGATCCCATGGGGATCATCCACATCTAATCCTGAGTCCCAGAGCAGGTCTGGCAGAGCATGGAAAATCAGGGGATATCACTGAGCACATGGTACCTACGAGCCACTCACTGTCCTGGAATCATTTAGGGTGGGAAAGATCTTTAATATCAATCTTTAATATCAAATTCAAGCACTACCCAGCACTGCCAAGGCCACCACTGAGCCGTGTTCTGAGTGCCACATCTCCTAAACCTCCCCAGGGATGGGACCCACCACTCCAAGGGCAGCCTGGCCAATGCTTGTAACCCTTCCAGTGGAGACATTTTCCCATCTTTTCCCTGGGGAAGCTGCAGCTCCAGCTGAGTTGTCTGCAGGGATTTGACATGGCAGGCTGGGCTTGCAGGCTCCTCCTGGATTTTCATGGAGCCCTTGAGATGGGCCAGCCTAGGATTTACCCCTTGGCCACCTTCAGAGCAGAGCAATGCAGGTGGCAGGAAGGTGTGAGAATGGCTCTGAGCTCTTCTTCACCCTCATCTTGAGCAGAAGGGGAGAAAACCCCAATCAGGGAGCTTCTCCCTCCTCTTGCTCCCTTACCTGCCATTTTAAACAAATGCAAATTAAAACCCTCCATCGGGTTGGTTCATTCCCTTCCTTCATGTAACTGATGTTATTGGATTTTTATGCAGCACATTACACCCTGAGCCATGTCTTCTACTATTTTGCTTTCAAATTGTATCTCCTGCCATTTGTGTCACATTTAAAATGCTAACAGTATAGAATGTCATTTACAGAATCGGGGCGTTTGCTGCGGAAAATTAATTTGACTTATTCCTTCTGCCTGTTCCTATCTCCAGGCCAATATTATGCTACTCATTCTACAAGAGTAATACTTAATGAATAGGACTATTAATAATGTCAAGGTCCATGGGGGTCTTATGGGTAACGGATAGGCGTAGACTGTAAGGGGGCAGTCACCTGACTTCGGTTAATGTTCCATGAAAATATCAGGCAGTGCAATGTAATTATGGAGCAGAGCATAGTAAAAAAGGCAGGCAACTTGGAGTTTCTTAAATATTTTTTCAAATTAGTCAGTGCTTTTTCGGTAATTTACCTGGAACCTTCCTCAGACCAGGTGTGAAATCTGTTTAAAATTCCAAAGGGGAAAAAACCAACAACTGGGTGCCTAATTCATAAAGAGGGGATAAGGCAGAGGAGTTGGCAGTGCTGGGCAGGAATTGTGTGTGTTTGGTGGATGTGTCTGTGTGTGTGATTCCTATTTGCAGGAAACAGGAATGAGAGGAAAGGAGCTTTCCCTGTGGTTTGAGATGTTGGTATTTTTTCACCTGTACATGTCTGGCATTTAAAAATAATTCAAAACCATTGGAGAAAGCACGAAATTAACATTTATAATGGAAAATAATTATGAGCAGAAGAAACAAAGCTCCTCTTCCTGCTATTTGTAGTGCTGCTAGCTGTGAAAATCCCAGGCAGGATGGATTGACTGGAGGCACAGCCTGCCATGGATGGACCTGGCAGGGGAGGGCTCATTCTTCTCCTTCTGTAAAAATCAGCCCTGATTTCCAAAGAAATCAGAAACCCAAAGAGCAGGTGAAAGGCTGTGAAAAGGGTTGGTGCTGTGCAGCTAAATCACCTTGAGTCCACTGCCATCCTTCCCCAAGGAGTTAAATGTTTCCAGAGGCTGCCTGGAGGCTGAAACAGTATTGGAAAACCAGAGGTGGAGAGAAAGCACCAGGAGATGAGGCTGGCAGAGATTTGGGGTTGCGTTTCCCATGCCTGGTGTCCCAGGAGCTGCTGGTGCCTCGCCCCTGGCCCAGGAAACCTCTCCCCCTCTCTCCAGCAGGGACCCTCAGGAGATGCCGTGGCACCTGCAGGACACCAGACTGATGGGATGGAGAGGTGATCTCGGGGTTTTTGACCCCAAGACGTTTCTCTGTCCCACGGTTGATGGGGCTGTTGCCAGCACACACATGGCACAGGAACACTTCCCCTTAACTGAGCCTTGGCCAAGCTGAGCGCAGCACATTGGGCTCCCCCTCGGTTCCTCCTACTCCTCTTCATCCCCTCGCTGTTATTTTTTCCCCTCGAAGAAGCTTTATTCATTTGTGAGCGTGCCTTAATCCCGGCAGCATTAGGCAGCCCCAGTGTGGCTCTGTGCCTCACTAATTCCCACTATTAGGCCACCTGCTGGCACCTCCCGAACGGAGCCGGATCCTGTCACAGCTCCCATGAATAAACATGAAAGAGACAAATGAGGCAGGGCTGTGGCAGCTCCACAGCCGGGATTCCAGAGCCAGGGCTCCCAAAGGCACTGCTCCTCACCCCTGCCATGCCCAGGGGGTTCCAGGTGGGCTGGCAGCTCCTCGGGGCTGCTTTGGGGCCCTTTGTCCGGGTGCAGAGCCTGGACTCCTCTTCCAGCCCCCAGGAGCCTCAAACTGGAGCCACGTTGGCACAGCCACGCTCGGACTGGCAGATAAATGTGTTCTCCTGAAGCTTTTTGGAGGTCCTGACAGGCAAAGACAGCTCAGCATTTCCCAGAACCTGCCAGCCCCACGTCCAAAGGGACTCGGGTCCCCTCTGTTCCACTCTGGCCATCATTTAGGGCATGAGGGACCAGCTCAGCTGAAGGAAGAACCTGGACAGGGATGGGGCAAAAAATTGTAACTGCTTCTTCCTTTCTTTTTTTTTTCTTCTGTTTAACTTCCTTCAATCAGAAAACTTAATGTGGGACTAAATATTGAGGTCTTTTTAGTGGTTCTTTGCAGGACATTGGTGGTTTTAGTGTTGATTTATTAAAACAAACAAACAGAAAAACCCATGGAAAAAACTAACCTACAAAACAAACAAATGAAACCCAAATGAAACTCACCAAATATTGACTGAAAATTGAAATGGAGTTTACTTTGAAACTTTCCTGTGGTTGAAAAGGCTCATTTCTGTGATACAGCTCTGGGAGGAAGGAAACTGTCTCTGAGTGAAGAATTGGGTATCCAGGGATTTCTCTTAAACCTGCTCTGCTTTTTTTAGACAAACCAGCTGATTTCTCTAAGGTTTCCCCTCCACTCTGGATGACTGATGAGTGCAGCAAGCCTTGTGTGTACATCTTTAGGGGCATCCCTGCTGTTTTACCTGTTCCACTCCAGAATAAAGGCTGCTGTGAGCTGCTGGCAGTGTTGGGAGCAGCAGCGTGGCAGAGCAGCCATCCAGGGTGTGTAGGTGAATGCTCGAAATCCCTGGATCACAGGAGCTCAGGGGCCATATCCACAAACCAACACAGCTCCTTTCCCTTCAACCCCCATCTTCTCCTGCCACTCTTTGATTTCTCCTCTTGCCTCAGATTTACAGCTACCTTGTCCAAATATATTACAGGAAATAAAGGATAAAATGCTTTAAAATCCTACCTTCCCAAGCAGAGAACAGGCTTGGGTGAAAATAAACGAGCTGGTTTGTTATATTGCTCAGCCTCTGTCACGTGAAGGTGAGGCCTCTTTTTTTATTATTATTATTTTTTATTGCCGCCCATTTGCCTTCATTATAATTTATTTGTTAATCCATGCTCCAGCTCATGAATTTTGCATTTGGGGAGGGAAAAGGGAGGGGGATTCAAAGCACCAAAAAAGATGCTGGCCCACTTAAAGTTGAAGGACACAGTTGGAGGGCAGGGCTGCCTCCCTGGCCTTCCATCATCCTTTTAAAAAGGCAAATATGCAGTCAGCAAAAAGAGAAAAAGAGGGGGGGAAAAAAGCCTAAAGACTTCCCAATTAATAATTACTCTGATGGCCTCAGTGGGATTCAGAACCTCACAGGTCAGAGAGGACAAATTCCAACCCCCTTTTCCTGAGCTCTTCTCCTCAGGTGAGCTGATGGCTTCGCTGCTGTGCTTCCATGTCCCCCATGCCAAGTTTCCTTCCTTCCTTTTCAGTTTTTTTTTTTTTTTTTTATGAGGCATCCTGAGTGTAAAAAATATGGCCTGCCTTTATGGTGCTCCAGCACGAATGAAGCTATAAAATTATGAACAGTTTTTATGATGGCTATTCAGGGGATGCTTTTATATTGATGGTGCACATGCTGTATCTATCTTTTTTCCCCCTTCCCTTTTTGCATCCCTCCTTTTCCCTGGAAAAGATGGCAGGATACGTGTGGAGGGGGGAAGCTCAGGTGGGGGGGGCTCTGTGTAACTATTTTTCATGCATTTAATATATTAATTATCTGGTAAATGCTCCCTGGGCTGTGCTTGGGATGCCGAGGAATGACAGCTTTTCAGCGAAGCTCCAAAGGCAGCCCATCAGCCCTCAGTGTATTATGTCGGAGAGGTCAGGGTGGGGTTAATGTAACTTTTTATTTGCTGATTTTTCATAGATGGGAGCAAAGCTGGTAAGGGGAAAAAGAGAGAGAGAGGCTGAAAAGAAGGTGCAAAAAGAGCAGAGATGATGGCGAGTGTGTTACGGCCCCCTCCTGCCTCCCTGCCCGCTCCAGAGGTTGATTATGCAAAGCAGGGAGTTGGGATGCTCCTTCTACAGGGGCTCCTCTGCAGGAAAGGGGACAAAATCCTGCCGAGGAAAGTCTGTCCAAGAGACAACAACAGTGAGAAATCCCACGTGCAGTACCTAAACTCAAAAGAGATCTGTCCTCACTGAAATAAGACACAGGTCAAAAAAAGAAGTAGGAGGAGATTTTGGCTGCTCAGGGGTTCTTAAAGCCAAAGGTGAGTCTGAAGTGGCTGCCAGGGGATCCTGCTCTGCTGGATTTTTGCCTCTGAAAGGGTGATGGTCTTGGCTCCAGTGGTACCTGCAGGGACCTGGAGCCCTCTGAGGACAATTGCTCCTTGTGCCCTTCCTTTCCCTGAGGTCTGGGGCAGCCCTGCTCTAACAGCTGCCTGAATCCAGTATTGATCTCAGAGGTAATAGGGGTTTAATTCTCATTTAAGAGGCCTGTAAATGATCTCAGGAAAGACACTTTCAAAAAAAAAAAAAATCCTATCTCAACCAAGGTGCACAAGCTAAAGAAATTTGAAACCATTTAAATATTTTAGAAATTCTCTAGCAGAGTCTGCTGTGTGAGCAGGAGGGTCTGTGCAACTCCAGCATCTGCCCTGTCAGGCAGAGGTAGCTGCACACCCAGTGTGGTGTTCCTTTATTTCACCTAATAAAAATAATCCTAGTGTTGCATATATTTGGGTTAAAAGTATATTTTGTGCCTGCAATATCCATTTGAATGAGGGAGGTGTGGAGGAAGGGAGTGTTCTTGTGTGTGCATTTACCCAGCACTGCTCCCATTACGTTTGAATTGAGTACAATGCATCCCACTGAGTGTAATTACCACAGCTTTGTTCTTCTGCCTTTTCCATATTTTAACGCTCCAAACAATCCTAAATAAGTAGGATTGGGTTGTGTTGTGTTCTTTGGGAAACTGAGCTGGTCCTGATCACCCTTCTCTCCTGGTAGCCCTGGGCTGTGGGGGCCCACAAGGAAGAGGTGGTTGTCAGTCACACCCACTGCAGCAACTTTTGTCTGTGTCACCAAAAGAGGGATTTATTTTTCATATATGGCTCTAACTGGGAGCCTTTCCTGGTGGCCTGAAGCCTCCCAAACAAGGTTTGTGGTTCAAGAGTGGATTACTGTGACCTGCTGATGGAAAATGGGCCTGAACCAAAAGTCTCCTATCAAAGCTTTTTCCCAAGTTATGCAAGGGTTGGAATTCTAAGGCAAAAGGTCTCATAAATGGGTTTTGCTGTGCAGATTAAGCTGTGGCTGCTGGAGGATGGAGAGCAGAAATGATGTGCAATAAAGGCTATGAAAAATCAGTGGCTGAGCCCAGGACACACAGAGGGAAATTCCCTCTTGGAGTGGACACCAGTGTCAGTACCTTGCAGAGGGCCACAAGGAGCTGCCAGCCTTTCTCCTGTGATGTCTTCCCTGCACACAGAGCTTGGACAGTGCTCAGCCTCCCTGGGTCTCCCAGCTCCATCCCAAGGCCCTGCTTGCCTGGGATTTGGCTGGATCCAGCCCAGGGAGAGGTGCTACTCTAAGAACCACAGCTCAGGATGCTCCCAGCTCGCTTCCTCCCACGTTCTGCTGGAGGAATTACATTCTGTATTATATTTTCTCCTGTTAATATTTCACATTTCAGAAATGTAAAATAAATAGAGCAGCAGTGGCAGGTAATACAGGGCACACATAGAAACTTCAATAGGAACCTACAAAAAATTACAGTAACAGTGTGAACTTCTCTTGCCTGGCAGAAATTGTTTCTGTCAATATTTTTAATTTCAGCTCCTGGAAGTGCAGCCTGACTGGGATGGAGAGCTGATGGTTATTAGCAAACTGATAAGCTTACTCTGCAGCCAGATATCCGAGCACAGAAATCCTGGTGGAGCTTTCTGCATATTTTTCTGGGAAAACTTTTGCACATTTTAGAGTCACCTTGCTGTCCAATTTATTTACCAGCTAAGAAACGTGTTTAGAATATTGTGCTTTATTGCAAACTAATGGTATCTAGAAAAGAAAGTAAAAGATAAAAAGCTGGATCTTCAAACTGCCAGAAGTCTCTCCCTTTATTTTCTTGAGATGTCTGTGCCTTCTGAGCCCTCCAAAAGCTTGCTGTAGGAAGCCCTTACATGTTTTACTGAGTCGAGTATAAACAGAACAGTTTAAAAATCTATTTCACAAAATGATGCCTTTACTATTTATGGGCTGATGTCAGTGCTAAAACCCTGAAATGGACTGGAACCATAACTGAGGCCGAGTGACCTTTCCCCGTTCTGCTTCAGTAACTGCATCCACAGGGAAGAGCAAGTGAAACATCAGAGCTCAGCTTTGTTCCTCAAAGCTTTGGCCATTTCATGCAGGTGCAGAAATGGGAAGCGCCAGGACATGCCCCTGATTTTGGTTCTTTTCTTTGCCTCCGGCTATTGTTTCCTTCCAGCAATTCCATGTGGCAGGAAATCTGTTTGTTCTCTGTCCATCCGTGCCAAAACCATCCTGAGCTGGGATCCAAATCCTCCTTGCTTCTCCAAACAAAGATCTATGCCACTGCCAAGCCTCAGCAAGGTCGGCAGTGCAGCAGCACCAGGAGCTGAGCAAGGATTTATGTTCCCAGCACAGAGAGGGAAAATCGGGGCAGGCTGGGAGCAGCTTCCACCTTGGTCTGTGCAGCAGCTCCACAGGAAACTGCAGGTGTTGTGGTATCTGCTCCCCTTGCTGTGATGAGAGGGCTGGGAGTTACTCAGCTTTAACTCAGCCTCAGGTGCTGTACAGGTGTCAGTAAAAGTCCTGGTAACGTTGGAGGACTAAAGAAGCCTGGATATAAAATGCTCTTCCATGGAGAAGTGAGGACGAGGAGCTCCCTGATGTGTTGGTTGCAGACTCTGGCCATGGCCCCGTGGCTGTCCCAGGTGTCTGTGTCACCTTTCCCCATCTCCACCAGCATGAAACCAGGAATGGGGTGCACTGACTGCTTTGGATTTAACCAGGGGCTTTGGCTGAGAGCAAAATGGGGTCATTGTGGCAGCTGCACTGTCACCCCTCTGTGTCTGTCTGGAGATCACAACAGCAAAACAGATCAGCTAAACCAGCAGGGAGACTCGGGGCAGGTCCCCTCTGCTTTCCCTTGGCATTGTGACACTGTAGGATCAGTCTGGGGGGGAACTGAAAGCCCCTGGAAAGGGGAACCCTCTCGGGGGAGCCCATGAGGAGCTGGTTCCCTGTTGGGGGTGGAGGGGGCAGCTCTGGGGTGTCACAGAGCCCTGACAGCCACCACCACCTCAGGCACAGGAGGAGTGCTGGACCGAGAGCTCTGACCTCATAAAACTGGATTGGAAATGCAGGCATGATTAACTTGCCATAGATTTATGTGGAATTAGTATGTGTTTCAACACTGGGGTTATAAATACAGGTTGCCCTCATCTAACCAGCCGGGCTTTACATAATTTCAGAAGGGCCCTCACAATGGCAGCTTTAAAATGACAAAGGAGGGAAGGAAGAGCTGAGCGTGGCAGGTGCTGTATTAACTGCACCCCAAATCCTGCAGGAGACTGAGGGGAGGGTGAGAGGATGTCAGTGCTGAGCACACCCTGTTCCACACGCTGCAGCTCAGCTGCAGGGCTGAAACCAGGCTGGGCTCCACTGGAGAAGCATGGCTTCACTCTGGCAGGGTCCAAGGCCAGGCTGGATGGGGCTTGGAGCAGCCTGGGATAGTGGAAGGTGTCCCTGCCCATGGCAGGGGGTGGACTCAGTGACCTGTGCAGATCCCTTCCAACCCAAACCACTCCATGGTTCTGCAAATCACTGCTGAGGGCTGGGAGCTGCAGGGGAAGGTGCTTCAGAGGGGAGGCTCGGGTCTCTTCACAGTCTGGCTCACAGACCAGCACTGCTTTCCTTTTCCAAATATTCTTCGGCCCTAGAAGAATCATCCTTGGCATCCCCACACGACAGGTTGTCTCTCTGCAGAAGCTTTGTCTTGTGCTGTGTTCAGGGGATGGTCCAAAGGCTGCCTTAGCTCTGGCTTGTGCTGCCACTGCAGCCGCGTGCCAGGACAGACCCGCTCAGACCAGGAGCAGGGGGTCAGCCTGGAGGGGCAGTGCTGCTGTGGCCACAGGAATGGCCACAGGGATATGGGGACCCAAGAGGTTTGCTCTGCTTTCCTCTCCTTCTTTTGGGCAGTGATTTTTAGAGCTTCTGAATCTCCCAGTAACTCATGTTTTAGGGCGAGTGCCAACCACCCAGACGAGCTGCGGATGAGGAATCTATTTTTGCTTTAGCGTATTTTTAACCTCTTCTCTTTGTTGTTCCAAATGTATTCACGCCAGATTTTAAAACAAACAAATCCCACAAGGAGCCCAGTGAGACTTTTCCATTTGTTAATACCCGACAGAAGCCTGCTGTGATGCAAGGACCCTCTTGTTCTTTTGGGATAGGTCACCTGGGGAGCTGGGCAGGGACGTGGCTGTCACCTGCCCCCACGTGTGCTGCCCTCCCAGGAGGACCCCTCATCCCCCCTGGGCCAGGCTGCTCTCTGCCCCTCCTGGGGAGGGAGGCCAGCTACATCCCCCCAGCTAAAGCACCTGCAAGAACATCATTTTAAATTCTAGTTGCTACAATACAGAGCTTTCTAACCTGTTCACAGTTTGTGCCAGAGCAGACTCGGCTGTGGAGTGTTGGTTTTGCTCTTTCACAGCGCCCTGAGCTGCAAGAAAGCTGAACATTTTTCTGGGGATGTCTTTATAAACTGTTATTTTTTCTTGAGCACTCAAAATGTATTTTTCTGGTCTAATATCCATGTATCTGTCATATAGTGCATGTAGAGCTTCCCTCAGTGTGTATGTTGGTGTATGAGCAGCTGTGTAACTGTAAATATATAGAATATCCTAGGCCTCGATTGTCTCCTGTGTGTCACAGCATGAGCAGTGCAATTTGACTCTGTTAGGATATCTGCTGGTAAAATTAACATTAAGGATGGAGTGTGGGATTAATTTCTCTCATTGTTTATGTTCCCCACACCGTGACTCAGTTATGTAACCACAGAAGTCCCCGGGGTTTCTGTGCGTTCCCTGTTTAAATCCAAGCACCGGCATCGCCCCCACCAGCGCCCTGAACCTGCAGCTCCTGAGAGCCGCGGGGGCAGGCAGGTGAGGGGAGGAGAGGAGTGGTCAGGAAAATCCAGACTATTACTGAAAATAATCAGGAGCAGTTGGCAACCCTGCTCCTGCATATTCGCCAAGTGCTCGGTGATTCAGCCCCTCTCCATTTTCAGGCCAGCGCGGCCGTCACTCTGAATTATTTTCAGTGAGCACTTCTATATCTCATGTCAGTTCCCAGTTCGAACCCATCACCGAGTGTCGAGGCTGCGACGTGCCGTCCATGCCGATGAGCAGCCCCCCTCCTCTGCTTTGCTATTAACCTTTCCTTTTACCAGAGTTACCCCTTTGTCCTGCTGCAGTTTGCAGTGCCTGATAGAAGCAGCTGCCTGTGGCCAAACGAACATCACATTTACATTTTCTTTCTTGAACCGAGGAGTGAGACAAGGAATTGCAGTAAATGATCTCCCCTTTCTCTCTTCTCTTTTTTTTTTTTTTTTTTTTTTTTTTTTTTTTTTTTTTTTTTCCTCCCCCCCAATCGTCTTTAATGCATTGCCTAGAAATCTATTTCTTATCTAATTTTACTGGATGGATCAACAGGGCTGAGAATGTAACCCTTTGTCATCTATGGAAATCTTTTTATCCCATAGAAATGATTAGATTTGATGCAATTAGGATTATGAGGAGGTGGGGGGAGCCTGAGACACTGTGCCTTGTCTGCTGCTGGCTGCTGACACATTAACAGCCTGTTTATTAACTGCTTTACATTTGGGCTACGAGCAGCGCATTCTTATGCCTGATAAGCCCAGCACGTGCCCGATAGGAAAGGGGAGCCTCACTTTTTCGGCTGGCCCCCTCCCACCTCTCTGCATATGAATCCAGGAGGAGGGATTTCACTGGAAACAAAACCTCTGCAGCGGCAGAAATGCACATTTCCATTCGCCACTTCTCCAAGTGTGGCTGTGCTGGCGTCTGCTGGAGCAGGGGACGTGTGACAGTGGAGCTGCTCCTCTCCCTCCCTGCCCACTTTGTGCCACAGAATCCTGGAATGGTGGAAAGGGTCTTTCAAACCCATCTGCTTCCAACCTCCTGGGCAGGGACACCTTCCTCTACAGCGGCTTGCTCATTCCTTTGGATGGGCTTGAGGGGCAAACATTTGCGTGTTCTGCTCCTCTTCACCAGAGCTGGGGCCGAGTTCCCCATCCTCCTCCACCGGTGTGACCCTGCTGTGCCTTCAGCTTGGACCTGTTCCAGGGGGAATTAATTTTGTGACATAATCTGCGACATTTTTTTTTCTCTCTGATGCTGCCAGAGAGAGAATATGTATGGGTTACATCCCAAAATATTCACAAGCACCCCTTCCACACCCCTTTGGCTGTCTGTGTTCCTGCCCTGGGCTGACAGAAGGTGTGCAAGGCTCTGACCTGGCACAGACACCAGTGAGTGCCTCAGCACCCAGAGCAGGGTGGCATTGGGATGGAGCAGAATGGCACTGGGATGGAGCAGGGTGGCACTGGGATGGAGCAGGGTGGCATTGGGACAGAGCAGGGTGGCACTGGGACAGAGCAGGGTGGCACTGGGATGGAGCAGGGTGGCATTGGGACAGAGCAGGGTGGCACTGGGACAGAGCAGGGCAAATCCCTCCTGTTCCATGGGAAACCCCAGGGAGGCTCTTGCTGAGCTCAGGGAGATGTTTTTATACCCCCAAGTGTCCCTGTGTGTGCTGATCTCTGCCCCTGCTGCCCTCCCTGCCCTGGAGCTGCCCAGGCTCTGAGGGGCACCCATGGACCCCTCCTGTTACACCCCTTTAGGTGCAGCTTTTCAAAGGCTGCTGCTCTGTCTTCACAGGAGGGAAATTTATTCTTCAGCTTCTCTGTTTGTGAATAACAACTTCTGGCTGGGAGAGAACAGGATCTGACTGTGAGTGATACAGGGCTCAAAGAAAAATTTTACATAAAAACAAAGGAATAAATTTACAGCAGGTCCCAGAAATTGATAAAACAATGCTAAATAAATCTGATATTGCACAAACTTTGTGTGTAGGTTTCCCCTGTGAGCAGCAGCTCCCTGTGAGAGGCACAAAGCTGTGTGTGGATGCTAAAGAGCTTCTCTGACATAAGTCAAAGGCCAAAATCCAGCCTTTGTTTCTCTTGATTGCCAGCACAGTGAGAATATTTAATTTCCAAACATTCCTGTGTTACTTAATAGCAATTTCCCTGGTTTTGTTTGCAGATCACAAGCATCACTCTCCACCCCACTCCTCTCTGTCTGTGCCAGTCGTCTGCCTTTAATTGCAACCTGTTCCATGGCCTGAAGTGGCTAAAAATAACTTCAGGAATAAGTTTAAGCGCAGCAGCTGCACAGACCCGTGTGACAATGGGATCCCAGCAGTTGGCAGGGCCCTGCTGTGGGGATGCCAGTGTGGGGACAGCTGCTGAGCCAGGCTGGCAGCACCCGTGCCAGCAGCAGCCCTGACAGGGCTTGGGACATTCCTGCTGCAGCCTGCCAGGGAAACACGGTGTCACAGCTCAGCCCCTGCAAGGATTTGGTTTAAAACTGGTCTTGTTTAACAAGTTCCCTTTAAAAATTGGCGCTGGGGAGATCTGCCAGCCCAAAGCTCTGTCTGTGCCACGGCCTGAATGTGTCTCTGTGTTTTATGCTGAGGTTTTGCAGTGTTTTAGTGGCAGAAGAGGACACAGATGAGTTTTGTTCTAGCAAAGGAGGTGGAATATAGGAATATAGTCATTTTGTCAGTGACTAGAGGAAAGTGAGGCTGGCTCATCTCCTTCCTGCTGTGGGAATACAACCATCCCAAGGATTTTATGTAAACTGGGATAAAGCTTGTGCAGTACTGGGTTAAGCCTGGTGCATGATCATTTCTCCTTTCTCTTATCCTCCTCTCTCTTCTTCCTTTCTTGTATCTTTTTCCTTTCTTGTGTGTTTTGTGTTGTGAACTGGAGAGGCTGGACAATGGTAAACCTCCCCCCTTCCCCTGAAATGAAGGCAGGGAGCCCTCAGCCTTTGTGAGCACCTCAGAGCCGAGGCAGTGACCTTGCAGCATGGTCCAGCTCATCTCTGCATCCCAGCAAAGCCAAAAGTGGGCTGGGGGCTGAGCGTGTGGGGGAGCTGATGCTGATTAGCCTTCCTCCTGGAGAGAGAAACAGCCCCTCAGGAGCAGAGCTGTGTCCCCTGGCAGGCAGTGACTGAGACCTCAGCAACTTCAGCTTCAGCACGGGGGCACATTTGCTGATTTACAGCTCCCAGGCAGTGCTTCCACAGTCACTCCTTGTGCTCCACACAGATAAGCCCAAATCCCTCATTTGAAATGCCAGCAGCAAGACCCTTGAAGAGTTTATGCAAGGTCTTCCCATCTCTCCTGCCCTGCTGCAGCTCCCTTCCCTCCGGGGAAGGTGAAGGCCCAGCCTAAAGATACCTCAGGTTCTAAGTGTGCCAATGTTGTGCCTCCCCCCTTGACTTCCAATTGAAAAAGATTACAAATAATGTTAAATAATATAGTTTATAACCTCAGGGCTGTTTTCAAACGCGTATAGACCAGTTGTCAACAGGCAGAGAGGAAGGGAAGGGAAATTATAGGCTGCACAAAAGAGGAAAGTAAAAGTGAAAGCTCCATAAAAGAAAGTGGAACTATTATGGAGCAAAATGCCAACTCATTACAAAACAGCCAAATAAGAGAGAAATACAGCTTTACCCGTAATAGCAGTTTACAAGGGAACATTGTATTGCAACATAACGGTGGTGCTATAATTTGCTCTAACAACTCCAATTATGCCTTTTATTGATTTGGCAACACATTTAATAGGAGTAGCCACACCTCTTGTGTTACAAATCATTAAAGGTGTTGAACAGTGTAATTTTAAAATTGTCCTTCTCCTACAGATGTCAGTGTGACAGCATAATTTCCCCTGATTTCTGCTATGTAAACAGTGCGTTACAGTAATTTCCCCCTTACAAAGCAGAAATGTTGTCAGCCTGGGTTTTTTTGTGCAGAAGCATCCATTTAATATTTTTCCCCCAGTCTAGTCTCCTAATTGCTGGGTTTTTTTCCCTTTTCCCTCTTTCTGTCTTTTTTTCTTTTTTTTTAACTTATCTTTGGAAGATAAACATGCTGATTTGCCATCTTCTTCAGCAACCTTAATTGCTACTTAAATCTTCAATATGCACTTAATATCTGGGAGGTAAAACCCTTTTAGTTCAATCCTGTTCCACTTCACTCAAGTAGTGTTTCAGAGCTGGTTAAGAGTTGTGTATCTCCTGGCAGCAATTTTGGCAGGTGATCCCAATTCCAGCAGCAATTTCCTTGCAAAACTCAGAAAGTGTCAAGGAAAAGAATCAAAACTTTTTAGTTTTTATATTCTTTGCCACAAAGGGTCTAAATGTCGTGTAGAAATTGAGGAGAATCCCCTCTTATGCTCAAGTGGGTGGGGATAGAAGGGGATGGTCTTTAGGATCCTTTCCAACCCAAACCATGATTCTGTGGTTCAAAAGAAGCATTTGGAGAAACACAAGGCTGGGCTCAGTCACCAGCTCTGCCTTCCCTTGACCCGGAACAAAAGCTGGGTGTTAGGAAAAGCAGGACAAGGGATAAGACAAGCCATGTTTTGACACTGACACTGCTGAAAAGCCAAAGTGGTGTTCACTGTGCTGGCAGAGGAGGGTGGTTTGAGGGTCTGGCTATGCCTTGCAGGGACCTTTTCCACTGCCCTTTGCTCCTGGAGCGTGGGGTGATCTGGGAGGTGCCTTCAGCTCCCCAGCCCATCATTCCCAAGGCAGGGCTCGCAGACAAAGAATGTGTTTCCCCTCTCTCTCCAAGCACATGCAGGCGCTGACCTGTGTAAATGAACCTGACAAGCTCTTTGAAAAACAAATAGAGGCCACCAACCAAGCTTTTGGCACTCCAACACGCCACATGCTTACACCAAAAGTGCCACGCTGTCCTGTGTGCCCGCTCCCCGCGCCTGGCCCCGGGCAGCCCGTCTGCATTTGTCTGGCTCCAGCAAACTGTCTCATTAACAGCTGTGTGGGGAAGCAGGAGGGGGCGAGGCGAGGAGGGATGAAAATCCCCCAAGCCTGAGGAGGGTGATATTTTTCACGCCAAAGTGAGTAAAGCAGCTCCGTGTCCCGCTGCCAGTGCTGACCCCCGGCCCTGCCCATCTGGCAGCCCAGAACAAAGCGTGGTGAGCCGGCACCAGGGATGGGCAGCGGGGCTGCCAGGGGCTCTCTGGGGCATTTCACACCCACGTGTGTCCCTGGGTGCCAGACAGAGCTGCCAGGCTCTGCCCTTGCCCACCTTTGCACGTTGATTTGGGTTCAGGCAGGTGAGTGTGAACATCCCGGTGCTCGGCTGTGGCTGTGAAGAGATGTCCCAGCAGCTGGACAAGGGACCTGCAGCCACCAGCAGTGTGAGGAGACAAGCCCTCACCCACAGGACTCTGCTGTCCCCAGGTGTGGCCGTGCAGGGCTGGCTGGGTGCCCCAGCTTGGCACGGAGAAGGTTTTGGTTCTGGGCCACGGCAGCCGTGCGTGCCTTGGGGCTGGGACACCGGGCATGGAAACTCTTCCACATCTGGAGGGCCTTACAGCCAAGAGGGCTGGATTGCAGCAGGCACTGCCAAGCAATCTGCAGGTGCATGGAGGAAAACAATGCTGGTGTTTGCCAAACAGCCTCCCTGGAACTGCCAGCCGTGCCTCGTGCTTGTGTATTAAAGCGGAAGCCAGGGCTTCGACTCAAATCTGGGCAAATAATTAACTACCAGTGACTTTATTGGATTAATTTAAGCTTGTTTGTGGAAATTTGGTGAGCAAAGGCACTCTTGGTTTTCTCAGATGTGTAAACACATTTCTGAACAGCTCCTGGGAGAGAGCTGGGGCAGCAGTGGAGCGTCACGTGTGGGTCATGGTGACCCTTCCACGGGACAGGAGCAGGGTCAGGCTTCTGGCACCAGCACCACTTTTCTGACAGTTAAAAATAGCTTTTTTTCCAAAAGTCTCCACAGATCCTTGTACAAAAACCCTGCTCATGCAAATGTTCATGGGGGAA
The DNA here is from genome assembly GCA_013400575.1 of Peucedramus taeniatus. Taxonomy (NCBI): domain Eukaryota; kingdom Metazoa; phylum Chordata; class Aves; order Passeriformes; family Fringillidae; genus Peucedramus; species Peucedramus taeniatus. The sequence continues at coordinate 214,654 of WBNO01005786.1, read as the reverse complement.
AAGGGTTAGTGAGGACTGGAGGAAACTGCAGATGAGGAGGTGCGAGGTGTGAGTGCAGCAGGAGGGGAGGACAGGGACAGCCACAGGGACACAGGGTGTGCTGCCATCTCACCCTGTGCTTCCAGACAGCCTTGGTCCATCCTGGGATTCCCAAGGAGTGGAAAGCCAGCTGAGCCTCTGGCTGCTGAGCCTGCTGCAGGTGAAGGAGCTGGAGGAGGGAGCAGTGTGTTTTGAAGAGCTAAAAGCACAGGAGCTGCCTGGTGGAGCTGCTGTGGGATGTAGGGACTGGGGCACTGAGCAGATGAATCATTTTCCTGGGAAGACGGTGGCAAAATGAAAACACAACTCTCAGAAGGCATTAAACTGCAGCTTCTTCCGAGAAGTTTGGCTGTGCTAAAAAAGCCAAATACAATGGGCTTTCACCCCTTTTAGTGAACAACACGTGTGGGCCCTGGGGCCCCGTGGAGGCTTTGTCAGGCAGAGCTGGCTGGGTCCTGCAGGGACAGACGTGGGAAACCCGGGAAAGGCAGCGTGGCTGTGCTGGGACTGGGCTGGCGTGGGGCTCCGAGCAGGATTTCACTCCCAGCTTTTCTGGGAAGGAAATTTGTTTTGCTAGAACGAATCACTCCCATGCATTTTTCATTAGTGTTATTATCCCAAAGAAAGGCTGCGGTAAAGCACTCAGATATTTGTTACCTCTGGGGGAATTTTACAAAGGGAGAAGGAAGGAGGGGAGTGGAGCTGAATGGCAGCTCCTGTTGGTATTCTGCTGTGGTGCCTCCAAATTCATCTTCCCAATCAGTTCAGACTTAATGCCAAAGCCTGCTCAAATACACAAATCATATGGAAACATTTCAGAGGCTTTATAAAGCTTGGTTTGCCTAAGTCTTCTCTGGATGGAAATTGGGAATAATTTTGTTCTTCTTGGTTTATACAACTGTTAATAGTGAGAATGATTCCCTGTGCCAGGCCCCTGGGTGTTCACCAGGTTGGTGTGGGATGTGCCAGGCTGGGGGTCTCTGCTGTGGCTGTTTTAATGTCCTTTCCAATCCTGTGATTCTGAGCATCTCTGGTCCCAGGGATGTGGGTGCTGAGTGGGGGGATTTGCAGTGGAATTGGAATAATATAAAAAATGGGAAGAATACAATCTGCTGGGTCTGGATATGGAATTCCCAGGGCTCTGGCCCCACTGGCCTCCTGCAGCACTTTCTGCAGGTGCTGTGGAAATCTGAGCAGTGAAGGCTGCAGGGAGGTCCCCAGGAGGGGAGAGGAGGCAATGGAGGCACAGCAGTTTCCCTGTAAATGTACAGCACAGCAGAGATAATTTAAAAATAAGAAAGAAGTCTCTTGGCTTAGTGAGGAATCTTTACCTCAGCTTGGATATAAAACAAATTAACTGTGATGTAAACAGGAGGTTGAAGAGGCTACAGCTGTGATTGCTGGTGGGAGGATATCAAAAGTAGGGTGATTCCTCTTTCATAAAGATTTTGGTTCCATTTAAGTTGGAGATCAGATACTCCTGAGTAAAGATATAAATTATAAAGGCACTAAACTTCAGTACCAATAAACTCCCCAAATTTATTTGCATTTGTTATCTGGCAGTTTCATTTACAGTGAAGAAACTTTCACTGTGGATCAGATCTTTTTAATATTTCCTCATAACTTCCCAGTGACAATCAGTTTTTCCATTAGGAGAGATCAGACACATAAGTAATACTGAGAGAGCTACATGAATACCAAGTCATTCATTAGGAGCAATGCCACTGCCATGAATGCTGAGTGAATAGACTGTGAGGGGACACTGAAAATTAAAGGTTATTCTGGGTTCATTAACTTCTGCACTCCTTTCTAAAACAAAACCTTGGGTGAGAGCAGCCTTTGACTCCTAAACGGGATCTCCTTGTTCCCTAATTTAAAAAATATTAACATCATTTAACTGTTTCCCCTTTCTGCTTAATATGTGCAAGAAAGGATGTGTTTGAATTAATGGTGGAAGTGAGGAGCAGACAGAGCCGTGTGTGAGGACAGGGCTCTGCTTTGCTCTGCTTTGCTTTCACTTTGACATTATTTGCCCTAAATGCCCATCTTGGCTCTCAAACAAGGATCCTGGGCACCGTGTCCTAGTCCCTCACTCGACCTCCTGCAAGGGTTTAAAACCATCCCACAGCACTCTGTAGGGGACAGCAGTCAGACTAATGCAGCCTGTAATATCCCATAATAGTAGGATAACACAGCCTCAGTATTGAAACACAATGTTTTTACCTGAAACACACTTTGCCTGCTCTCTGCTCTCCCACTTACCCAAGCAGGCAGAATCCTCTCCTCGGAGCAGTGGATAAGGCTCCTTCAAGCAGTGTCTCTAAAGCCCTTGGTAATTCCTGGATGGAGATATGAGAGAGCAGCTCTCAGCAGCTCGCTCTAAAGCCAGCAATAATATTTCTTCCTTACAGAGTCTTATGTTCCTACTATTTTATTCTGATTTTCTGTTTGTGTACACGGGCTGCCTTTAGTCAAACAAAAAAAAGTGGTGTGGTACCAGCAGCATTTTGTCTCTGCTGCAAGCTCAGAGGCAGCAAATGCCACAGGGCTGCTCTGTGCAGAGAAAATGTCCTGTGGGTGGTCAGAGTGAGCAAACTGTTTCTATTGCAGCACCACAACTTAGCTTTGCTTCCCTGGGCTGGTTTTTAAGGTTGGGTTGGAAGAGACCTCAAAGCTCATCTCGTTCCAACCCTCCCACCGTGGCCTGGGTGCCACCATGGCACCTTCTGCTAGCCCAGGTTGCTCAGGGCCATACCCAGCCTGGCCATTTGTCCTGTAAGTGTCACTCACTTGTGAGTGATGCCTTGGTGAGTGATGTGATTGCTTAAGGACCAACAGGCAGAAACGGGGCTTTGTGTGTGGATTGTTACATGGGAGGAGCCACTGCACAGTCCAGCCCATGATTGTTTCACTCAGTTATTAATCCCAGGCAATTATTCCCTCAGCTTCTTGGGGTAATAGCTGCAGGTGATTCCATCCCTTTGGTGATGGAGAAGAGTGACTGAGTCACCAGAGAGGAGCTTTAGTTTGGAGCTGAGGGGAAGAGGTCCTGTGTTTTTCTGGATTTTTTTGGTTTAGTTGTGCTCGTTGCTGTGGTTGCAGAGCAGGAGTCGCTGAGCTCCCTGGGCTGGTTTGCCCTTCTTATTCAGTCTCCACTGATTAAACCTTGATTCAGGAAAGCCCCAGAGCTGTCTGCCTCTGCCTCCCTCCAGCAGAGTGCTAAACAATCCCTAATTTCATGTGTCCACCCAGCCTCCAGCTTGGAAAGCCCAAAATGTGGTGACCCGGACAAGGTCAGAGCTCCTTCCGAGCTGCTTCCCACATTCCCAAGGCTCTGAGGGTCTCTACCACCTTCCTCCTGCCGGCCCCATCCCCACCTTCCTCCTTGCCAGCCCC
>WBNO01005786.1:187926-211201 GCA_013400575.1 Peucedramus taeniatus | reverse complement strand
CACCTTCCTCCTGCCGGCCCCATCCTCACCTTCCTCCTGCCGGCCCCATCCCCACCTTCCTCCCGCCGGCCCCATCCCCACCTTCCTCCTGCCGGCCCCATCCCCACCTTCCTCCTGCCGGCCCCATCCTCACCTTCCTCCTGCCGGCCCCATCCTCACCTTCCTCCTGCCAGCCCCATCCCACCATTCCCAGCCCAGGGAATTCCCGAGCTCCCGCTCCCAGAGAGGCACAGCCGGGTCGGGCGGTGCTTGCGGAGCCCGGATCCCGTTCCTGCTGGGAAAGGGGAGAAGCCTCACGTCTGGTTTTATTTTTCCTCCCTTTCCTTACATGAGTTAATCTGTTTAGCTCTTTAACATGAGAGCCGGAGGAATTCTCAGCCAGCGACAATGGGAAGCTTTTGAGCTGGGGATGAGGGAGGTGGAGAGAGGCTGGGGAAAGCGCCTGGGAGGTGGGGCTGGCTGCCGAGATGAAATATCCTCCCGAATTTCGGGAAAACCGTGCTGATGCTGGAAGGCGAGAGGTTAAACTGAGGCAGAAAACTTTGTGTCAGCCCTTTTTTCCCGATTTTTCCCTTCTCCAGCCGCCACCTCCTCTCCTCTGGTTTCTCCCCCGCCCCGCCGTAGCGCACCCCCTCCCCGGCTGGGAAGAAGGAGGTTTGCTGCCTTTGTATTTTAACTGTAGCAAAAAGATTAAATTGTTTACGAGCTGCGAGCCCCGGCTGCCTGGATGAGCTGGGAGAGACAAAGATAGACAGTCTAATTCTCCGGTGTACTTTGTGCTTCCGTCCCCCTGCGCTGCCACTAATTCTTTTATCTGGCCCCAACACTCCAGGCATTATGTGCATTCATAAAAAAAAAAAAAAAAAAAAAAAAAAAAAAAAAAAAAAAAGGGGAAAAAAAAAAGAAAAACCTAAAAAAAATCCTAACTGAAGCAGGCAAAATTACTGTTCTCTTCGCTTTACCTCTGATAACAATCTCTTGAATACTGATTACTTTTTTTTTTACCCCAATACAAAGCGACCAACACAAGTTGGTCTTTAACCCTTTATCTTTAGCAAGCAGAAAGACACGAGGAACATCTTACTCAGTTGGAAAAAAAAATAGCATACAGAAGAATTACTGTTATCTCCTAGCCAGAAGAGGAACAGCAGAGATAAGAAAAGCCTGAAGAATTAAAAGGAACGTTGCATTTGGGCTGTAAATTCGTGCTGAAGCTGGTTCTATTTGTCTGTCACTAGGGTTCATAATTTTTCGAGGTTGTTTTGATAGACTTATTGTGAAGACTGCATAGAAAACTCATCAGCATTTGTTGCCTCTGAGCATTATTGTCAGTGGTAACCGCATGGTTATAGACTGGAGGAAGATAATGGTTGAAGTATAAAGGAGATAAAGGCAAAACCTCTTCTCATTAAGGGCTATCTCCACCTCTGCAGACTCTACAGTATTGAGTGACTGGCGCTGGTGCATTGGGCATAAATTATAGCAAAAAAACCTAAAGGCAGCATCATTATTTCGAAAAAGTTATAATGACATGCCACGGGCTTAAGACCTATTTACACCAAAGAGGGACAATAAATACAGAGGGAATTCAGTGTGGAGTGACCAGCACTGCCTCCCTATCGATCGGGCCCTGCACAGCTCTCTGCAGGGAGGCTGCTCTGGAAGGGCCCATCCACCCTCCCGTGCTCCTGCACACCCAGAGCACCCTGATGGAGCCAGGGAAGGGCCCTCCGGGGCAAAAATGTCCTTTTGGGTTGTTTTAACTTCTCATATGGAAAAACCCACCCTGGCCAGATGTTCCCCTGGAGGTCTGTGCAGCTGAAGTCACCTAAAAGGGCTGTGGCAGTTTCTCCATGTAGCTGGTGGTGTCCTCACTGGCCCTGCAGTTCCCATTTATTTTTTCCAAACTGTTGTTCTGCAAAGGGATGGTCTCCTTTCCATTGCTCTTTCTGGGTGCTGCTCTTTTCCCTTCTCCATCCTCAGTTGCCTATGGTTTGATTTTTATCTTCAGTGTGGTGGAGGAAGAATTATGTTCAAACTCAAGCCATGTCCACAGCAGATAAAGCACACTCCTCAAGTTGTTTCCATTGGGCAGGATTGTAAAGAACACTGCACACCTGCAACACTGGTTATCTGGAGCTTTCACAGGTACTTTCTAAACTGGAATGAGTTTCCAGTGCCCCTCTGAGGAGGAGGAATTTTTGCACTTGGAGCCTGGGTGGAGCTGGGAGGGTTTGCTGGCAGCACTTGCCTTGCCTGGGCCCAGAGCCCTGCTGTAACCAGCACCCCAAGTGCCTTTTTAGTGGTTGTGCTGGATTAGTGATCCCAGAGGCTCCTAATCTGCTCTCCAGATGGCACATGGAGGGTGAGGATGCACCTGCTGCTCTCCTGTTGTGTTTCAAGGCTGATTAGATGGGAAAGTCCCCCAGGATCCAGCCCAGGCTGGTCTCCCCAGCCCATGCAGCTCAGAATTGCTGGATGCAGCTGCCCTTGCTGCTTCCCTCTGCCTCCATGCCATGGACCATGCAGGGCTGTCACCTGTGGGTCACAGCCCTCTCAACACACTTGTGACATTGTGACATTCGGACAAATCTTCCCTTGTCATGGAATCCCAGGATGGTTTGGGTTGAAGAGGCCTTAAAGCTCATCTTGTTCCATCCCCTGCCACGGGCAGGGATACTTTCCACTGTCCCAGGTGGCTCCAAGCCCTGTCCAGCCTATTCTTGCTCACTTCCAGGGATGGGGCAGCCACAGCTGCTCTGGGCACCCTGTGCCAGGGCCTCACCTCCCTCACAAGGAGGAATTTCTCTCTGTTTTTCTCTGCCCTGCCCTCTGGCAGTGTGAAGCCATTCCCCCTCATGCTGTCATCCATGTTCTTGTGAAAGGTCTCTCTCCATCTCTGTTGTGGGCTCCCTTCAGGTGCTGGAAGGCCCCACTTGGGTCACCCAAAGCCTTCTCTTCTCCTGGCTGACCATTCCCATTTCTCCCAGCCCTTCCCCGTTGTGTGAGGGGGTAGAGCTGCTCTGTGCCATCCTGACAAAGCCTCTCACGCTGCAGGGAGGGGAGGATGTCCCTGCCACCCCTCCTGCTGTGCCTGCAAGGACAGGGACACCCACTCCTGGTATTTGTTGTTTAATCGGGCATGATCCAGCAGATGCCTGGCAGAGAATTGGCTCCATCCATAACTCTGGGAGAAGATTGTGAGGAAATGTGAACTCTGGTTCCATTCTGAGCTGCCCTTGACATAGTGCCCAGTCTGCAGGGAGATAAGGGCAGCAATAAGGCTGTTGCACTTGATTTGGAGGTTGTTCTGCTGTTGCCACCAACTTATTGATAATTTTGAGCTTCACTACAAATCAAGGCAGGCCCAGGAGTTGGTTGTTGATACCCAGTCTGTGTTCCTGGCTTCAGCTTTGTCACTGGCACTGAAATGGGATCGTGGCTTTGGTCTCCAGCTCTAAAGCCAAGTTGTGTCAGCTCTTGCTGACACAGCTGGGGGTGAAGCAAAGGGGAGGGGGAAGATTTGGGGACAGTGACAGGGTGGGGCACTGCAGGTGCTGAGAGTGAAGCTGTTGGGATCAGGGCCTTAGGGAGGCCAGTGGGACACCACTGGAGGAGGCAGATGTGCAATTCCATGGGGATTGGGGCGTTTGGGGGGAGCTCAGGAATTTCCTGGCAGGGCCTTTCCTGGGTGATTGGCAGCTGGCAGGGAGGAGGTTGCTCTGCAGATGCAATGTTTGTGTCTCTGTCCTGAGTGGGCTTTCCAGATCAGTGATAACCCCAGGGCTGGCTGAAGAAATGTCACTCTAAATACAGGTATCGACCTCAATAGAAATATTTTCATTTTACAGTGTGAAATGCCAGCAACGTTATCTACCTGATGGCTCACAGATTATAATGTCTGTTCCTTCCCAACACAGGTACAAGCCTTCCATTCAGGCTTACAATAAATACAGACATGGGTTGCAGTAATATTTCATTTTTGATGGCATAGCTGTGGGTTTTGATTATATAAATCAGGCTTTAGAAAAGGAATACAGCTTTGTGACTGACTGAATAAATAAGTAAATGCAAATGTAAAAGTCCTTACAAATAATAATAATAATAATAATAATAATAATCATGATAATAAACCCCACAGCTTTCGAATGGACATTCAGGATCAGCTAGAAAACATTGCACTCTTGGTGTGAATAGGAGAAATCAGTTGGGTGCAGCATGCAGGCGGGTTCCTGATAAACTAATGCTCCTTCACACAATTTACAATCCAACTGAATTCATTTGCATGACAAAATTGGCTCGGGTATTCATGTGTTGCAGCAAGACAAGTGTAACATTACAAAGAACAAGTAACCATGGGGAAGGTTAATGCAGACAATAAGGAAATACAATGACATGAATCGGGTTCTTCTTTTGCCAACCTTTTATCTGAAATAGAAAAATAACAAGCTCCCACCCCCCATTCCTCCTTGGGAATAAAAGAGTTGTTTTATGGAAATGGGGGGAGGGAGAAAACGTGCAAAGTTGGCAAATAAAGATCTGTAATTTCTCTTTTCCTACCTCATGGATTTGCAAGGTGTGTGCAGGGAAGGTGGGAGAGAGGAAGGTGGGATATTGTTGTTTTGGAGGAGGCGATGTTCAGGCAGATGGAGTCCATCCATCAGTGAGGGACACGTGCTGGGAGCTGTAGTTAAACATCCCAGGCACCTCACTACCCTCAGGTGAATCCCATCCTCCTGGAGCAGAAAACTCCAGGCCTGCCAGCTTAGGCTGAGCTCAACTGGGATGAGCTCTGCAGGACACGGGGGCTCAGTGGTAAGGACACTGATGGTGCTGAGCAGCCCTTGCAGTTATTTGTGTGTGCTCACTGGTAAGGACACTCTGATGGTGCTGAGCAGCCCTTGCAGTTATTTGTGTGTGCTCACTGGTAAGGACACTCTGATGGTGCTGAGCAGCCCTTGCAGTTATTTGTGTGCCTGCATGGGCGTGGGGATCTTCTGAAGATGAAATTCCCAGCTGGCCTCTCAATACTCAAAAATTTCAGATCACTACACAGGTTTCTCTGAATGCAGAAGGTTTTTTTTCCCCACATGAGGGTAAGTCCACATGGGATGGCTCTGCCATTAGACACAGGATGCTTGGTGATGATCTGGTCAGGGTTTTGTTTGGAATGATGTGGGCAGAGCTCTTCATTGCAACCCAAAAAGCACATTATTGGTTATTTAGTGATTTTTTTTTTTTAATAAATCCAAAGAATGGAGAATGTGTTAGTTATTCTGGACTCGTGTCTTTGGGATGAATCCCTGCCCCTGCAGGTGTGGGTTTGCTGGAGGCTGCACAGTCAGGAGACTGAAGGGTTGTGAAGCTGCTCCAGTTGCAGTGGTTTGGAGACCTGTGTCTGTGCTCCCTTCCCAGGAGCGTGGTTTGGTGCACACCACAAGGGGTTTGATGGCTCCTGGTTGGAAGAGCTGGGCTGGGGGACCACCAAGGGTCAGCCCTGCAGGGTTCCCCTGTGCTCAGAGACCTCCCTGCTCCTGGGCACTCTGGGCTGGCGCTGCCTTTCCCTCCCCACTCCACTCACAGCAACCTCTTGCAGCAGGAGAGGCTCCTCTAAGTGCAGATTCTAATTATTCCAGCCCAGAATTGCTGGGAGAGGAGAGCTGTGCTGGCTAATTGGCTAAATGCTCAGAGCTGGCTGGGAACAAGGACCATTGCACTCTGTGAGCAGACGGCTCCTTCTCCTCATTGTTGTGCAGCTGGAGTGCTGAGCTCCCTTTCCAGCTGGGATTAGAGCTGCCACAGCTCTCACAGAGTTCCAGGGCCCTCCTTAGATCAGCTCTGCTCAGCTCCACAGCAGCCTTGGCCCTCAATTGCCTCCTGCAACAAATCTCTAACAAGTTGACAAACGACTAATTTTAATTTAATCTTTCCGCTTCCAACTTAATGATGGAAAGAAAAAAAAATTAATAAATAAAATTCAGGGGAAGGAAGTGCTCCCCCACATCTTCCCTTCACACTCTTGGTTTGATAGGGAGTTTCAGTGCTAAACTGGAGAGGAGAGCAATAAGAGCCTTAGGTTTTTGAATTAAATTTAACCCTGGGGTGCCACTGCTTCAGAGCCTTTGGAGGCAGAGTTGTAAATCATGGCAGCAGATTCTGCTTCTGATGAGCACTTCCCATCATGATGACATTTAAACTATTAATTAATTAGGAGAGAGCAAGATGAGAAGATTTGGAATTCTCCCCTTTGGATAATTACTGTCGAACACATTTGTTACTGTAATGAACGAACAGGATGTGACTTCAGCCCTGCATGTGGGTCTTCTCACATGATTATTATTTTAGTCCACCTTAAAGAGAGAAAGAGAGGGTTTTTTCCTTGCAACTCTAGGCAGAAGTAATCTGTGTTGTAGCATTTTAGCAAAGCTGGATTTGGGAAGGAGGAAATAGGCAATGGACTGAGCTGTGAGTGTCAGATATTCTGGGAGCTGGGGTCTGCCAGGTGAGCTGGGCTCTCCCAGGGCTAATCCAGGCTGGCACTTCCCCTTGGGCAGCTTGAGGCCATTCAGCTCCTTCCCACATCCACCAGAGCTGAGGGCAGCCTTCTTCTTTGAAAGCTTATTTTGGACAGAGCCCCTGAGCCAGGAGTGTGCAGGGGGCTGCTGTGGCTCGGGCTGTGCTGTGGGAGCCTGGAGGACTGATGGAGATCCTCCCCAAACCCTGCACTCTGGAGCTCTGGACACTGCCAGGCTGAACCACACCATCAGCACTGCCCTCCTTCCCTGCCATCCTTCCTACCTTCCCTCCAGGAAGATTATTTGGGAGTTTTCCTGGTTTTCCCCGTTTTCCTCCAGGATTTTGTCCTCTCTCAGAGCAGTCCCTGCTCTCTCTCCCTGCTGCTCCCTGCCAGCAGAGCTCCTTGTTTACCTCTGCAGTGTTAATATGCCCTTTGCAGATAATCAATCTTGCCTGGCAGGATCAATTAAAATGAAGTGGGGATGTTCCACGTACCTTGGTGTGGAAATTTAACTCCAGTTGTACTCCCACCTGGAAAGCCACATCTTAGAGCTGCTGGGCAGGATGATCCTGTGTCCAGTGACATTAACCAAAGGGACAGGTCTGGGCTGGCTCCCTGATGGTCCCTGTGTCCAGTGACATTAACCAAAGGGACAGGTCTGGGCTGGCTCCTCGAGGGAGTTCCTAATTTCAGTCATCACTAATACAAGATTTAGGCACAACCTCTTTGCTGAGGACACTGGACTTTTGTGCCACTTGGCTGTCACCTAAACCCCTTTCCCTTTGGGATTATCTGGGGTGTCCAAGCAGGTAAATCAATATCCTGCAGGCCTGGGGAAGCTGGGGCTCCCTGCAGCACCCCCTGAAGCCCCGGAGTGGAGGGGCTGGTGCTGTGTTTTGTCACCTGGAGCTGCCAGGCATTGCATGGGCCTGATTTTCCAGAGGAGAGAGCTCTCTCCCTGGTTTTTCAGCAGCTGGCCCTAGAGAATTATCCTCAGCTGATCCAATGATTTTTTTTTTTACACAGAAACATTTACATTTGTTATTTTAAGCAGAATTGTCTCTAGGTACTCCTTTGTCATCTTACTCATTTTAACTTTCCAAAGAGTTTTTTTCCTCCTGGATGTTTCCATGACCTATTGATATTTTTCTGTTTAAATGTCTCTGTTCAAAGTTGTGGTGGTTTTCTGGTGTCCTAAATGAAGTGAGTTTGGGCTCTCTCTCAGTTCCTGGTGTATAAAAATTCCCTCTGGAAAGAGCTGCCGTGCTTTAACCTGGATTTTTTTCCTCAGAATTTTTGCCACTTGGGACACTGATCTTTCCATAGACAAGCTGTAGACTTTGTACTGTTAAAAATAGAAATACTAATTCCTTTTGTGGAAAATCAGATAGTCTTCCCAGTGGAAAAAGAAGTATTTTTTAATGTACTCTTGCAGGAGAGCAAAATTCACTGGGTTTTAATCTTTGCTTCTTTTTGTCACTGTGATTCAGAGTGAAGGGCTCTGCCTTTGCTCTTATTTCTGGAAAACCCAAACAAAAACATTTCCAAGGCCTTAAATGACATTGTTGGGTTTTTTTCCCTTCTCCCTCCAAGTACAACTAGTAAATTATTTTGCAGCTCTGAGACCCCCCCAGCTCTGTCCCTCCAGGTGGGTTTGGCAGCAGGTTGGGGATGCCCTTGGTCACACTTGGAGCAGAACCAGCCCTTTGTTCCCCAATTTTGGGGTTTGGGGTCAGCAGGGCTTTGGGGGCTGAGGGCCCCAGTGCTGCTCCACAAAGGGATTTGTAATAAATGGGTCTAATTGTGGAGCTCTGCCAGTGCCCACGTGAGACAGGGACCCAAAATGACACAGACACACAAAGCACCCTCGAGGAAATTCATGCCAGAGGAAAGGTCAGCACAAGGTGGGATTTATTTTGTGTCATGAGCACTGTTTTTTTTGTTTTAAATTCCTGTGATTAAAAAAAAAATAAAAAAAATTAGCGAATTGGACCAGAAATATCGTGTGTTTGTGGAAAGGGCTAAAAATAAAATCTAACTGGAAGAGTATTTGAGGGGGGTGATGGAATTAATTTGTTTGTGCTCTGGTATAAGCCAAGATGATGCCAAAACCCTTTGGAGACAGATAAATGCTTCATATAGGAGTCAGAAAACACACAATCAGTCAGCAACAATCATCTTTCTGGAGATTCCAGATAATCCGAGCTTCAAAGCAAAACCTGTGTTTTGGAATATTCATTCTCTGATATTCAAACATCCAACTTTGTTCTTCTAATTATTATTATTCTTTTGATGTTATATCAGACAAGTGCTATGAGGGTCTTAAAAAGGGCAAAATAATTATTTCCTTTATATCTTAATACCCATGTGTTGCAGAGGCTTTGGTGGAGAAAGGAATTTTTTTTTTGACAAATCCAAAGGGGGAAGCTTGGCAACATGGTACAGTTGAGTGTAACCATAAATAAAACCCTGTGTGAATTCCCCCTTGGAGACACTACAGATCTATTGAACAGGGCACCCTCTCTATAAAAATTGTTCTTGAGAGGTAATAGCAAGCTATACATTATGAAAAAATATAGCACAGGGATTTGCTGTACTTGGAGCAAAACTATGAGAAAAATGGTGGGAGGTAATAAGGGATTGTCGTTCCATCCCATTAGAAATGTGTTTTATTCCAGACACCCAGATTTTATCTTCCCCCTGCACCTGAATTAGAAATGAAACTGCCAACTTTCTAGGATGTGCAAGGATCCACACAGTAATGTGTTTGGGGCTTTATTCTTTTTTTTTCCCTTGCCTTTTATTTTTGGGAAACTAATTAGAGCCAGCATAGATAAAGCACACTGTGTGTTATGAGCCTGTAAATAACAGAAAAGGGTATTCTTAGGAAATTAGCACTAGGACACACAGGAAGCCATGAAATCAAATGCCACAAATATATACTGTATTCTCTCCATAGATTAAAATAATAATAAAAAACATCTAAACCCAGCCATATACAGGAGGGAATCCTCGAGGATTGGACTGGCACAACCCTGTAAAAGAAGAAGTTCAGTAAAAAAAAATCCACTCATTTCTAAAGAAATTTCCCAGATTAGATTTGTAAATCAAAAACCAATATATAACATGCAAGAATTGATCTGTTTTATATTCCTCAGTTACATTTTTGTGAAGCACATTTAGAAGATTTAGAACGTATTTGCGCCTGCTGGTTGAGCCATTATATGCTTGAGTTCATACATCTATTTGTGAGGCTATAAAACAGGCATCGACTACCCATGTAAATTGTGTTCTCCACAATAAATTATATGCATACTTGCAAAAATACATAACTGCTGTTGGTTGGCTTACGTAGGCTGAATACTAATGATGTTTAAAGTTGTATTGTCCCTCTTCTCGGGCCTAATTTAGCCTCTACATCAAAAATTATGTAGGAAAAAACACTTTATCCTCTCACTGAGAAATAAAATGGCACTTACGGGCATCCACATATCTTTCTTTTATGAAACACCACCATTTTCATACTAATTTTAGCTGCAGAGGGTTCATGGCAAAGTCTGTCTCGTGCAAACCTCTGAGGAGGCTTCAGTGTGTGCACACACAGCTCTGTAAAATGGGATTTTGAGGGTTGATCGAAATGGATTGGGGCTTGTGCATGTGAGACACGCTCACAGAGAGTGGAATCCTTCCTGGCAGTCCGGGTATTTTTAATTCCTAAAGTTCAGGGAGTGTTCTAGCCACTGCCCAGGGCTCAGGGCAGAAATCCTGGCACACCCTGCCATCCTCCAGGTGCCTCTTGCTCTCCCCTGCCTGCTGCCCATCACAGCAGCACTGCCTTAATTCATTGGGTTTGCCCCTGTTTCAGTTGTCCTGAGAGCTGGGGAAGGGCCTGGCCCCGTGTCCCCAGTTGGGGACATTTGCTGTGGCTGGGTGGCACAGCCCCAGGGCACTTCCCATTGTTAGTGCCAGGGAGCAGGGATGGCTGAAGGTGCTGGGGAACCTTCCCACGTGTTCCCCTCCCACTCAGCCCTGGCTCTGCCCTCCCCTCCTCACTCTGCACTCCCCTGATAACATTTCCTACTTCTTCTCAGCCTCTTCCATTAACCTGCTTTATTTATTACTTTCACCAGTTATTCTTTCCTTGCTGTTTCTGCATAGATCTCGTTCCTCTCCAGGTTTTGCCTCCCTCAGTGTATTTTCCCCTTTATTCCTTTGTCTCTCCATCCCCTTCCTGCTGTTCCAGTGTTCCTCCAGCACAAATTCTGTGTCTCTGCTGCAGCCCCTCTCTCCCTGAGCAATGGATCCCTGTGAGGCACCCAGGTACCCCGAGAGGCAGAGGGGAATCTCCCCGTCCTCCTTCCCCTGTGGGGAATATGGAAGCTGTCCCACACTTCCTCTCCTGCCCAATGATGTGTAGGAGCACAATATATCCCTTTTATTGGGCTCACAGCCTGGCAGAGGAATGAGGGAACGAGGTAACAGCCTCCTTCTTCCTCACCCAGAATATTCAGATTTCCTTTTGTCACCCCCATCCTGGCTGGGCTTTTGAGGAGCCCTCTGGAAAAGCTTGGGCTGTGTCTCTGGGGACAAAGCCATGCAGACACAGGGACAGCACTTTGCAGTGACACAGAGATGTGCTGTGAGGCTGCAGGAGCTGCCTCCAGGCACAGTTGGACTGGAAACTCAGCTCTGCTTCTCCAGCCCAACCTGTGCCACTCTCGTGCTGAGAAAGGAATGTTTCCCAGGGCCAGATCGTGTCCCAGGTCGTGTCCCAGGTTGTGTCCCAGGGCCAGCACAGTCAAACTCTCCACAAAGCAGGTCACAGGGTTTGCTTTGCCAGGGCCCTGAGCTGGAGGGGAGGAAGGGATGGATGAAAACCCACTCAGAATGAGGGCCAGAAGGGTTGTGATGTGCACAAGGATTTGTACGTGGTTTATACACATCCATATAATTTTCTTTGTTGTTTTTCTTTGTGTGTGATTAAACTTTTAACTTCTGGAGGGAAAAAGTCATTCCTGGAAGGGCTCTGAGGTGTCCAAAGAGCAGGGGAGTTCTTGGGGTTTGTGGGCAGGGGCAGTTTTTGGTACTCAGGCTGTGGAAGAGCAGGGTACACACGTGATGACAAAGAAAATTCCACCCCATTCACACCCTGCACTGCTGATTTATTTGTTGTCATCTTTCTGGGAATCTGTGTGGCAAAGCCTCAGCACTGAGGTGCTGCTTGGGAAGGGGTGGCACACCTTGCCAGAGGAGCACCTGCTTTGGGGGCAGCACAGGGTGTCTGTGTCCTAACAGAGCAAAGCTCTGGGAGTGCCTGAAGTGCAGGAAATTGCCCCAGGACAGGATCATGGCCCCTGTCCCTGAAATCCACCCTCACTGGGCAGAGCAAAGCACCCCCACCACAGCCCCTTGGACAGGAGTGTTGCTTTAACACCACAGAGTCCCAGAGTTGCAGTGGCTGACAAAGTAACCCAGATATAATTTTCCTTTGTGTCACTTCTAGCCACTAAAATTAGTATTAAGAGACACAGAAAGCTCAGTGGAGTTTTCCCAGTTTATCCTGCGGCTAATCTTTTTATATCTCTTTTTTTTTCCCTTCTTTAAAATCAGGGGGAGGGGAAGCCCTTTCATTCCCTGCAGCTGGCATGTCTAAACTCCTAACATATGTGCTTCTTATCCAACATACAGTAGCTTAGGACTTTTCAAAAACACAGAACCCCTGAATCCAATAAAATTGCAAATTTCACTGTATTTCACAATATCCTAAATAAACATGAACAGCGTGCATTTCTCTTTCTGGCATCAAATATTAATCTGTCCGTGGTCGGAAATGTGCTTTCCATCTTGTGTGCGCTCACATTGGGTAAACACTTGGGAGATTGCTATTCCAGACCTTTCATTCTCTCCTAGAGTCAAGAGCATGACAAATTTTTCTCCTAATTACACCTGCCACTGTTTGCCTTCTAATACTGTAAATCCTCCATCACATAGTTTTTCAGATTCAGGATTAGGTTCCTTCTCTGTCATACAAATGACTGGAGGTGCAGTGTGCAGTTAGCAATGCACATCAGGAGTGTTTAGGGTGGGTTGGCTCTTTTCCCTAAGTGAGGGATCTGCACAGAACTCGATCCACGTTTGGTGTGTGGTGTTGAACCAGGACTCTGGGCTGTTTCTTCTGGATGTTTGGAACAGCAGAGCCCCCTCCCTCTCCTCTGTCTGAGAGCACAGCCCTGTGCTTGGCTCTGCTTTCTGCTTTATTTGGCTTTGGCTGATACTGGAAATTACATTCTTCCCCTGCTCTCCAAGAGGTGCCTGGTCTCTCTCTGGCTGCAGGGAGGAGGTTTAGCAGAAGGATGTCAGCAAATAGAAATGAAGTAGTCCTGGGGGTGGCAGAGGGTCCAGGGTGGCAGAGGTGCTCCTGGGCCTTCATGGGCACCATGCCCAGAGCAGCTGTGGCTGCCCCTGGATCCCTGGCAGTGCCCAAGGCCAGGTTGGACGGGACTTGGAGCAGCCTGGGACAGTGGAAGGTGTTCCTGCCATGGCAGGGGTGGCACTGGGTGGGCTTTAAAGTCCCTTCCAAGCCCAGCCCTTCTGGGATGCTGTGATGCCAGGGATGTGTTCCTGCAGGCTGTGCTGTGTTTGCTCTGTTTCACTCGGGCTGTGGAAGGGAAGGCAGCGCAGGGCAGGCAGTGGGAATGTGCAGAGGCAGAGAACAGCCCAGGACAGGAACCCCAGGCTGCCCTTCCCTGGATCCCTCCTCCACCTCACAGGTGGCAGAGGGAGGGATGGGGGCAGCAGTGCCTGCTGGATCTCTCCTGCTCTGGCTCTATGTTTAAGTGAAAGCCTCTTGGGCAAAGAGGCTGTTTCGTTTTGCTGCTGCAAACCCTCCATTAACGCCTTGCAGCAGGAGGGCCCAGAAATTGGGCCAGCTCCCAGCTAATTGAGAGTTAATACACAAATGATGAGCTGGGAGAGAGCAGTGCTTGTGATACGGTGAAGGACACGCAGTGAGGAAGAACAGCAGCAGAGATGGCCACGGTGCCTGTGTGCCTGTGCTCCAGCTGGGCAGGAGAAGAGTTTGCTCGTGGCTTTGGGGTGTGTGGGTGTCCCAAATGCAGTGTAGGTGTGACACAGAGTGACAGGGGACAGGGTGACACACATCGCTCCTGCCCCAGGGTATTTCAGAGTGTTTCAGAGTGCAGCTCCAAAGGGCAGGCTGGTGCTCTGGCAGCAGAGAAAATCAGTATTTTTGCAGTATTTTTGGGGTGTGAGAGCCTTGCTGTGCTGGTGCTGGGTTCCAGTGTAGGGAATAAATTGAGGGCTCGAGCCTGGAGAGAGGGAGTGAGACAATTCCTTTGATTCCCAGGTAAATCAGCTGAGCTCTGTGTGGATGGATGGAGCAGGATCTCCCTTCCTGCCTCTCAGCACTTGTTTAGCCGACTGCCAAGGAGGCAATAACTCCTTCCCTCCTAGCAGCCTTCCAAAAGTTACATGTTTTTATTGGCAACCTGGGCAGAAGGGAGGAATTAGGTTCATTATAAATCAGTCTCAATTTTCAAAACTTAAGTGACAAAATTGCCCTCTGCCTGATCTGTTTCACAAGACTGTTTGGCTATTTTGGATTCTCTTTTTCTTTGAGAAGCGGGGAGATTGAGTAAATTAACTTTACTTTGTTTGAAAAATTCTTGCTCGCAGGAAAAGCTTTTTATTTATTCATTATATAAAATCCAGTCTTTCTTCTGGCTGTATCCCTTCAGGACAGCCCCTTGAAGGCAGCCTGTGGAATGAGCACCTCCCATCGGATGGGCCACTCAACACACAGGATTTAGGGCACATATATTGGATTATTCCTGCACCCCAGCACAGCTGTGAAAATATTACTTTCGTAATACATTTAAACCTGAATTTAAAATCAAAATTCCAAAGTGCCACAGTGATCCTGGGGTGGATCAGTCCTGCTGTAAAGCTGCCATAACCTCAGCCATTGATGGAGCCCACTGATGGAGAGGTGCCCGTGCCACTGCAAACCCCACCCTGCTCTGCTCGGGATTTCTCCAGGGGCAAACGGCAGCCGTGCCACCACCGTGCCATTTGTGCCTGGCTGCCACCCCAGCAGCGTTTCCAGGGGTGGAAGGGGCCGGTGGAGGCCGGCCGGGCACAGCCCCGCTGATTTACAGCGGCCGGGAGGGGCTGTGGCTGTGACCTGCTTGTGACCCCAGCAGAGAGCGAGGCAACGTTTGGGTGAAACGCAAACAAAAGGTTAAATGCTCCAGTTCCCTGCTTAGACAGAGCCAATCATATTAAAGAGTCCGTGTCCCCCTTTAATTGCTTCTTTATTTCATGTAATATTTCTTTCTCCTGCTCGTGCTCGCTCTCTCCCTCTCCCCTGCACTTGCCCACGCAAACTCGCCCACTCGCCCTCCTTAAAACATCTTAATAGCAGCGACCTTAGCACCGAGCCCCGGCCCTTTCCCAGCCTCTTTACCGCGGGCTGGATAACATCTCCATCACACGTGGCACGTTTAATGAGTTCCATCTCTCGAGGGTTCCAGCGTTCACTTCCAGGGCTGCTGCCCTATTTTTTTTCCGTGGGTGGAGAACGCGGCGCCTGGCACGGGGCTGTGCCTTGGCAGCACGGGGACAGCCGGGGAGGCGTCCCTGCCTCCTCCCAGCGTGTTGGCCGCGCTCCTGGAGCGCCAGTGAGTCACGGACAATATGCTGCAGATCAGCAGCGCAGGCAGCGTGTGCGCCAGGGAGCCGCGAGTGGCAGGAGCATCCCTCGCTTTTGTCTCCTGCCCGCAGCGGGGAGAGGAGAAGCAGAGCTGAGGCACCTCCCAGCCCCGCTGCCCCTCTCCTCCTGCCCTTCCCCGGCAGGAGGAATCCAAGCCCCAGCAAATCTGCCTGTTGGACAGCTCCCAGAGAAAGTTACCTTCTCACTGTGCCTACTCTTGCATCATCACCCCGCTGTGGGGTTTTTTGAAAGCACGTAGGGTAAAGGTAAAAAGGAAGCGTTCGAGGTTTGTCCTGGCAAAGAAAGATGCCAAAAATCCCAAGGCAGATGGCTCAGCTCCCGGCCCTGTGGCTAACCCTAGGAAGGGGTTAAAATAAACCAGCATTTAACCGACAGACACAGCTCTGCGTGTCACACATCCCTCCTTCCAGCTGATCAACTGCTCTCAGGCAGGTTGGTGACATGCCCGAGATCAGACAGGGAATTTGAGGGGTTTATGCTAAACAGGACCAGCTGTGCTGATCCAAACTGGCTCTGCGTGACCAAACTTCCCCCGTTCTGCAGAGCTGGGAATGCAAACCAGAAGGAAGAGCCAGGTGTCCTCCCTCGGAGTGGTGTTGGCTGTTCCCGCTGATGAATGAGCGCGGGACATAAACGTTGAACTTTGATTAATTCCCGGTGTCCAAAGCCCGCTAGAACTTGGCCATTTGGCCTCATTGAAAGCGGCACTCAGATGTCACCGTGCTAGGAAAAGCAGAAAGCACCTCCAGCAGCAGCAGTGGCTGTAAAACATCGGGAGGAGGAGGTGACAGAGTCCCCTGGCTCCCCATCCCCGCGGGGCCGTGCCCCCGACGCGCGCGGTGTGAACGGCTCCCGCTGAACGGAGCCCAAAGAACCCCATAAAATGTGTTTGCCTTCATTTGAGCCACAGAATTGGAGTTTATGAAGTCAGCGTTGAAGATAAATAGGAGCTGCTGCAATGAGTTCAGACTGGTTTAAGAAACTGTAGATCCCCATCCCAGAAAGGGTGGTTTTCTCACCTCCGAGCACTTCTGTTTTCTTTGGGGTTGTTTATGGTTCTGGGCTCAGGCTTGACCTGAAGCATTGGCAATGCTAATGACATTTCAAAGGAGCATCGTGGATTTATGATCCTGTCATTTCATTCAGAGGTTTCCAAATGCCAGATCAGACATTAATTTCTGTTACTTGCTGGTGAGCAGGTCAGTGGGAGAGCCAGGGAAGGGTGTCCAGGCTCCTGTGCAGGTGCTGCCTTGGCCCATCCTGCCAGGATGCTCAGATATTGAATTTGGTACAGAGGAGCCCTACACACTTTACTCCCTGTCCTATACCAAGCTCCAGAAACCAACACTGAATCAAACATGAGAGGGGAAAACCTCAGCCTCCTCCCAATTCATCCCCCTCAGACCATCTGACAATGCTCTGGTTGAAGTGAGCAGTTGGATTTGCCTGCTCAGAGCTGAGAGTTCCCACCTTCCCCAGCACAGAGCCATTGCAATTCCTCAGATGAATATTCCAGATAGATGCACCTATGTACAGAACTTTTCAGAATATTGTAATTATATTTATCTTCCTGCTCTTGCTTGTAATTTTTTTTTTTGTGGTGGAAGATTAAAGCCACTGTTTTATGATCCAGGCTGCTCCTCTCCATCCCCTTGCAGCAAACTGGCAAGATGTTGTCACTTGTGTCACTCACATTTGTCAGTTTAAAGGTGTTGCCCTGCTTACAGCAGCAGTAGCCTTTCCCTGCAGTAAATTAATGCTGAGCATCCTTGAGCTCCCTCCCAGTGACCCTTGGCCACTGCTTGGGCTCCAGCTGGTGCTGCAGAGCTTCTCCTGGAGCCTCAGCACCCTGGGCAGGCTCAGGAGCACCCCACAAGTGGTTACTGGGTGCCTCTTCTGGAGGAGAGGACGGGAAATAATTGCACTTCTAAAATAAGCACTCGCGCGCTCGTTGGTGTTAATGAGTGAATGGGATTTAATTAATTTGGTCCAGCAAATGGGTCACTGGTTTCCTCAGCCAGAGAAAGGTGTCGTGGATGGGGAGCACAGCAGAGAGGGCTGCCCCTTAAATAAGCATTTCTGATTTCATACAGGGAGTTTGCTGGGCTTTTGGGGTGACTTTAGAACCTACTGAAGGCACTTGGCTGCTGCACCTTCCAAGACACCAGATCAGAAACTCAGGCCAATGTGGGGTGTGTGTCTGCCAGCCAAATTCTGCATCCCAAAACAGGGATGGTTTTAGCTTGACAAAAACAAAATCCCCCTCTTCAGAGCCCCATTGCAAAGTAATAAACCAGGCACTCCTCACAGCCCTGCTGGCTGTAAACAGAGTTAATGCAGCCACAACTGCTGCTTCCCAGGATCCTGAGTAGAGCCCAGGGACCAAGGGATGCAGCTCCTGCCTCAGCTGAGATTTCTCACTCCTGCCCCTGTTTCTGACTCAAGCTGGTTTGTACCCACCACCTTTTATTTAAACATAGGAGGTTTTTTTAAATTTAAATTAGATCTCGGAAAATAGATACTGTGCACCTTTGTGTTGGTAAGAAAAAGAAGTGGTGTCATTCATGTCAGATAATTGGTGGTTTTAGCTCTCTGCAGAATAAATTACAGCAGTCATATAATGGCCTTTCATCCAATCACTTCTCTACTCCAGATCTAGACTTGAAATGAGGTTTGTTGAAAACATCATTTCAGGGATTATTGACCACAGCAAAATCTTGTTGTACATGTTCTTTGTATGTATTGAAAATGCACGAGTTAAAAAGGTAATAGTTGGTGCTTTGCCAGTGAATTGGAAGCTGCTCCCCAGGTTCACAGGAGGGACCAGGCTCTGCTGGAGGGGCACGTTCAGGCTCTCCTCTCCCTCCAGAGTGAGGATGGGAGCTGGGGGCACTGGGAGCCACTGGGAAGGAGGCTGTGCCACCCTTGGGATGGTTTGTGGGCTCAGATGGGGGCAGAGCAAAGAAAGCTTCTCTGGTTTGACCAACTCTCGGGATTCCCCTGCCTGGGATGTTCCCAGAGTCCTTTTTCACAGCTGGGTGATCGAAGAAAGAGTCAGACTTCCTTGGCTTTTGCTCCCAAGGTTGTTTATTATTTCTTATCTATAACACGTTCTCCCTGCCCAGCCCAGATGCTCTCAGCAGCTCAGCTCAGGGCACACTGCCCACCCTCAGGGCTGTGGTATCTTTTTTATACTATAAACTACACAGACATTATTTACAGTTAATCCCCAATACCTATCACCTATGTTAGACAGTGAACTTCTACTTTAAACCAATCCCAAAGTGCCACCATCACCAAGAAGATGGAGGCCATGAAGAAGAAGGAAGGAGGGCAGTGCAGGCCCAGATTGCTCCATCTTGACCCCCCTGTACCCTTAGCATAAAAATCTGAACATTCTATTTCTCTACTCAGTGATAAGCTACTCGTTCTACTCTACTTTCCCTGGTTTGTAACTCCTCACATAAAGTTGGGAACTGTTTCCATGTCCTGAGATCGAGGGCAGAGGGGTCTTGGGCTCTGTGCCAAACTCTCTGAGCCCCCTGCCCAGGTTCAGCCCATCCAAGGCAGCAAGAGGGATGTCCTGGTTTCCCACAACCAACAGCCAAACTGCTGGGGATGTTTTGATGTCTTTGCCTTCTGGACTCTCATTCTCTGTGTGTTTAAATGCCCGTGGTTTAGGCAAAAAGGCAGCGTGGAAATGGTGAGGGAGTTGTACAGGTCACTTTTCAGGGCTTGATTGCCTTTTTTATACCTGCACAGCCCCTCATGGCTGCAATCCCTGTCCCTCCGTGCAGCCCCTTGGCAGTGCAGGAGTGCATTAGGATAATCTTGTATCAGGTGCCAAGGAGTTCAAACCAATCTTTACGTGGGAAAAGGTTAAAAGACAATGTGGTCATAATCTACAAATACCAACTCGGGGAAGGATAAGAGACAGTAAAAGACTCTAAAGCTGAACCATAGGAAAAAATAAAGTATACAGCAAGGTTCTGTGGTTGGGAACTGATGGCAGAGAAATTCAAATGAGAATTGAAGTGTGTGTTTTGACAGTCACAGTAATTATCCAGTGGAGAAAATTGCCAGGGGATTGGGTAGATACTCCATCACTCACAAGTCTTATAAATACAGGCTGAATGTCTTTATAAAACAAAATGCCATTTACTGGGGGAAAAGAACAAAGTTTTGGATGAGCCACTGGAACTGAGTCTGGGAAATTCCTGGTTGTGAGGCCAGGAAGAATCAGCTCTGTGTGTCTTGCTGGCACTTAAATCCAGGGATCTGCTGGCCCAGAGATCTGGATTTTGGGCACTACAGCCCCCAGTGATGCCTTGCACTCTCTCAGTTCTTTCTGTTTTGCAGGAATTCAGGGACTTGCTGGTTTTGATCTGAGCAAAGGCCTGGCTGAGGAATGTGATAGTTCCCACCAAAGCTGAGCTGGTCCTGCAGCACTTAAAGAATCAGATAATTGATCATTTTCTCATCTAAGCATCAAAGCACCTCAAATTTGGTCACCCCTATTTGCTGTAGCATGCCCTGAAAGGATAAATTCTTGAAAAATAGTCTTTTCCTTTTATATTATTTGCTCCATTTTCCCACTTATTCCAATCTCGTCCATAACCTGACAGCCCAGGTGATGGTTCTGGAGCAGCAGCCGTTCTCTAAAGCAGCCCAGGGCGTTTGGGTTCCCAGCTTTGTTCAGGGCTGCTGGAACCGAGGTTGGGCAGACTCCTGAGCAGCTCGGGAAGCTGCAGCTCCTGCTTCTCTCACTGTTCAACTTCCCGGACTCCCCCCGAGCCGGGAGGGAAGAGCCTGCCCGGATGCTCTCCATCACTTGTTTGAATTTCCCCCTCTGACCATTTTGTGACGGGCTGTGGAAGGGATAGGGATGCTCTCCATCACTTATTTGAATTTCCCCCTCGTGCCTGTGTCTGTGCCGGGGCAGGGCTTTTCTCCCCTCCTTGTTTTCCTCCCCTCTCCTCCCCTGGTCCTCCAGGAGCGGGATGCTGCTCTGAACGAATCCCGTCTCGTTTCACATCCCTGCGAGTGCCGCCTGCCCCGCGCGTGTTTCAGCACTCGATTGCTGTCTTTGATGTGCTGCTGCTGCTGCTGCAGCTCTCGGCTCCTCTGCCTCTCGTCTGCCAAGCCACCGTGGCTGCCTCCCATTTCCCTCCTGCTGCAGCCTTCAGCTGTTTGGAATCTGCTTCCAAAATGCGCCGAGTGTGGTTTGTTTTGTGGTTTTTTTTTTTTTAAAGCTGTCTGGGGAGAGCAGCTTGTGGCTCCCAAGGAAATAATAGAGACAGAGTGAAAAAAAAATAATCCCTGTCTTTGCTTCTGGATGGAGTTCACACCCAGCAGATCAGGAATAAAATCCAGCACTTGGAATTGCAAAAACGCTCCAGAAACAGAAAATATTCTTATCTTTTCTCCCTAGTTTGTAGTGTGTGTATCTATGGCAGAATGTCTGAAACAATTATTCCCCATATTCCCATTGTGAATCAAAGGGACTTCTGAGATGTCTAAAGGCAAAAAAAGCAGTGAAACAGTAAAAGTCTGAGAATTACCAAACACCCAGCTAAGGCAGGTTTACCCTTGTGACTGTGCCATGGTTCAAACCTTTGGCTGAATGGAAAATGCTGCATTTATTGAGCCAGGGAAGGAGTGAGTGAGGGCTTTGTTGGGAGGGAGCCCCAGTGACAGGCCCCAGGTGCTGATTTCTGTGTGGACACAGAAGGGAAAATACCCCTTCAGGAGCATCAAATATGGTCCTTTTTGCAAAATCAGGTTTGACTCCGAGCTTTAAAAAGGCCTAAAGGCAGTTCTGGAAGGTGTGAAGAGTTCTGGGTAGGTCTGGGACCCAGCAGGGAGGGCTCCAAACCTGAGCAAAGTTACAAACCCTGCAAAGAGGGCTTGAGAGGAAACCTTGACCCTTTCTGAGGCTTCCAGGTGCTGCTCTGGAGGCAGGCTGGCCTTGCTGTGGACTTGATTAGCGAAAGGGAAACGTCTTCATCCTGCCCAGCGCTCCCTGGGGAGGCGGCGGGACCGTGTCAGGTCCGGAGAAACAAAGCGCGATTTGATTGTTCCCTCCACGAGGAGATCAGGGCAGAGATAGGGTCCAGCTGTCCAGCCATCTAGGAGACTAATTAGTCCAATTAATTAAGAAGTTGCTCCGTGTTTCCCCAGTGTCACACGGGGCTCCGAGAGAGAGAATGACAAGGGTGTAGAGAGCAAGAGGTCATAGGGAAAGCTTAATGTCTGTTGGGGTAGATACACAGTAATTAAGTGACAATGGACAGGAACTTTGCTGCTAGAAGAGTGCTAATTAAAACCTGTAGGGTCCTGTTCTCCCTCCGAGGATGCAGCATGTGCCCCTCTATCCCACTGGCCTAAAGGGGACCTGTTTTTAGGAGCAATTTTCTCCATTTGGGAAACAACAACTCCGTGGCTCTTGCACGGGGGCTGTTTAATACATGATGGACATTCCCAGGATCTCAGCAGGCTTCTTAGACCTTGGGAACATCTGTGGGGAGGTGAGGTCAGGTCCATTTTAGGGGTGAGAAGGTGAGGCCTGGGCAGGGCTCCTCCCCAGGCAGGGATCCAGGAGGGAATCTCGGTACCATCCTTCAGCCAGGAGTGTCAGATTTACTGGGGACCTGCTCAGTGAGCCTTTCTGTGGAGAGCCAACCTGTGCTCTTGGTTTATGTCCATCACTCTGTGTTCTGGGTCCTTCTTATGGCCCAGGAAGATCCTTTCTTCCCCAAGGTGTTGGGTTGGAGCACCCCAAGGCCGTGGGCAGGCTGGCAGCCAAGAGGAACCTGGTGACACTGAGCATATCTGCTTTTCCCCTGCCTGTGCTCTCCATTCTTCACACCCACAGCAGGGAGATCCATCCTCAGCTGAAACCTAAGCAACAAATGTTAACATTTCATTTTAAAGCCTAAGCCAATCCACTTTATAATCCAGACACGGTGTCCTGAGTGAGCATTGCTGTTGGATAATCACACAGTGGTGTGGCCTTTTGCCCCCGTGCCTCGCACAACACACCCGAGGCATGAGATTAGGCTCCAATAATAACACACCCCATTGTGCCTTTTTTCTCAATTGATAAACCTGCTGTATTAGGAGATATTGTCATAAAACTGAATGGCACCCTGTAAACCTGAATCACTCTCTCTTCCGTGTAGCCAGGGAATTAGATATTCCAGCTCCTGTCTTGGCTTTATTTCATGTCCCCAATATGCAAGAGACTATATAAGCTGCTGCTTTATTGTTTTTAAAACACTATGAGCAACGCTGGTGCTGTATAAATATCTATTTTATATACTTTGATTCCTGTCTCACTCACTGCTGTGGAACCATGCAGGTGGTTTTTGGCTTAAATCTTGCCTGGGAAAGGAGAATTCCCCCCTTTTTCTCCTGCAGAGAGCAGGTGAGGGGAGATGTTGCTGCTGTAGGTGGAGCTGAGCGTTTCCTGATGCGATTCCAGGTTATAAATGTACACAAGGCTCATTGCCAGAGGCACTGTCCGTGCAAGGTGCAGCTTTTAGCCCTCTCCCATTCCTGCTGCTCGAGCTGCAATTCCATAAACAGAGCAGGGAGAGCCCGGGGATGGAGAGAACACTGTGGCTGGGGGTGATCCTTTGGGAAGGTGGCAAACTGGATACGGGCTGGTTCTTCACTATAAACTCATTTCCCATCCATCCATCCATCCATCCACCCATCCATCCATCCATCCATCCATCCATCCATCCATCCACCCATCCATCCATCCATCCACCCATCCATCCATCCATCCATCCATCCATCCATCCATCCATCCATCCATCCATCCACCCACCCATCCATCCATCCATCCATTCATCCATCCATCCATCCATCCCTCCATCCATCCATCCATCCATCCATCCATCCATCCATCCATCCATCCATCCATCCATCCATCCATCATCCATCCATCCATCCATCCACCCATCCATCCATCCATCCATCCATCCACCCATCCATCCATC